>JAGSMP010001996.1:0-85960 GCA_029286625.1 Parnassius orleans
TTCGAGCCTTGGTTCCGCTCGATTGCTTCTTCAATACGAGCTGTATTAAAGTTGCGTAAATCCCGCCGTATGTATTTGTAGATCTGTCTGTTCAGTTGCCTGTATGCTGTCAAATCTGTTGAAGACCTATCACAACTTTTGGCACTTATCACATTTTTTCCACATGTCCCGGATTCACTGGGAGAGAATTCCAAAAGGCATTAAGTCCGCCCTTTGTAAACCTTTGAACTAAGGTGTACAATTAAGAATAGATAAAAATAATTACAATAAGACTGCAGCTTCATTTCCCGTCTAACAGCTATGAGATTAAGAGTGTGATTGGAGAGTTTTTGTGTTTTTCTGCGGCGGGTTTTGCAGAACTTAGCTCCGACCGCATGGACAGTTTCCACTAGCTTGTCATTTATATCGTCCACTGCATTGCAGTCTTCTAGCTAGGAGCGTTGACTTCATCAGACGAAACCTCTCCAACTTAAAGTTTAGTTTCAGTGTGCCTCTAAACATTCGGTGATCGCTACCAGTTTTCACCCTCGCGATCACTGATACATCACTGAACAGTTGCCGTCTAGTTGTTATAATGAAGTCAATCTCATTTTTTGTCGAACCGTCGGGGCTCCACTTCCTGTGGGGCCGCTTCTGGAAGACAAGAGTTCATCATAAAGAGTCACTCTTGCTCCATGAAGTCGCCCAGCTGCTGGCCCCTTGGGTTCCATTTGCTCTATTCCGAATTTCCCTACCTTCAGCTCACCGTTCTCTCTTGTGCCTAGTTTTGCGTTGAAGTCTCATGTATCATGAATGCATGTCTGTAGAGATATCCGCATACGTTTCCCCCACCTTCTCATAGGGATGTGCCGAGGTTTGGTGATTCTGAGTATAAGGTACGCAACCCTCGTGGACTCACTCACAATCTTTACAATGTTGTTAACGAGAGACTTGTGGACGATAAATCCGACACCTCCTTGTGACAGATGGTCGCCACCCCGGTGATAGAACAAGTTGCCGGATTCGAAGATTACCATGTCCTCCCCCTCTCTTCGGACCTCAGATAATCCTATAATATCTCAACGCAACTTGTCTATCTCTTCTTCCAGCTCCAGGATCTTATCGTCAGTCTTTAGGGTGCATGCGTTAAAATATAGTAAAATTAGGTAGGTACCTAACAGCAGAAGCCTTTGTTTCCATCATGACGAATCAGGTGAAACTGCGGAACGCAATTAGTTTTGTAAAGTAGTAATTACTTTGTATCTTTGTATAGAAAAATAAATTATTACGAGGAATACTGATAAAATATAATGTTATGATATTATTATTTATGGAAATGTTTATGTGACAATCCTTGCATATTTTTAGCGACTTGACGTCGAGACAGCCTTGTAGGTATTTTGCGGTATAACAAAAGAGTTGACTCACTATTAGTATTTATTACACATATGAAAGTACTAAAGAATAATAATATGTTACATACACTGCTATGAAATCATATCATTATTAAAATAAACAAAATTAATGTGACGCTCACGCATTACACACACATATACATTACCAAATGAAATGTTTATCCAAACGTATCGCTTTGATAATGAAGTTATAATATTCCATATAGGGACACAAAGTACCTATCTTAGTTAATTTTTCGTAAGAAGTTGTTTCAGAGAGGCGTTTTTACGTGACATTGTTAAAACTTAAAATGGGATTAAACAAGTTTTTGCTTGTTATAAGTCTTATTGTGAAGTTCTTTCATTTGAAAATGGGTCTTTTCAGTCTCATTTTGCGTATAACTAAACTTACCATTTATTTTTTAACTCAAAACGGGACATGAGTTTATTAATACTCTCCAGTTAGCGGGATAACAATAAAATGAATAAAACACCAACATTCATTGATAAGAAAGAACAGACAATTTATTTTGATAACATATTTAACTTGTGGTTTCTAAAAGGATCAAATGGTTGCGCGATTCACAAAGGATAGCGCCATCTATGGACAGTTTTAGAACTAAGATAATCGTACTGTATACCGTGTTAAATGTTGTTGGAAACTATGAAGCTATCTGTTTACAATGAATTAGTTTAATCTACAATAATTAGAATATTTATTTAACAACTAGACATTCCGCCCACCATGGCCAGAATGGTCATTATTCCGCCACCATGAATCAACAATCACCGAAAGTGGACTGTAAATAGACAAGGTAAAACATGAAAGTGTGTAGATTCAAATGGTTGAATCATGGTGCATAGATAACAAGAAACAAATAGGTAATCTTTAAAATCCTAAAAATCTTATTAAATAGAATCCAAAGATACACACGCTTCAGGTGATGTTTTGTGGACTTTATCCCACTCTCCCAAAGTCCACCGAAGTGAGGAGCTCTGTGATAAAATGCCAGGTGGTTCCAGCAGTAGCTAAACTCTCAGCGATTTCTCTCGTCATGGTTGAATTTTCCTGAGCTACTAGGGTCCTTAGCTCGCGCGCAGCACCCACAAAATTCGTTCCATTATCGCTGTAGAGATCAGCGCAATGGCCACGTCTAAAAACGAACTTTTTGAAGGCTGCTAGGAATCCCTGTGACGTAAGATCGGTTACGGCTTCCAAATGTACGGCTCTTGTAGCCATACATACGAATAGGCATATATAGCCCTTGTACGCTCGATGACCACTTCCTTCAAAAGTCCTTATCTGGATGGGTCCAGCATAACCCACGCCGCTTTGATAGAATGGGCGGATTGGAGAGACCCGTGCTACAGGTAGCTGTCCCATGAGTTGGTGTCTACATTGTGCTGCATATCGTACACATGTGACACATTTGCGTACAAATAATTTGGTACGATTTTTTACATCGAGGATCCAATATTTGGATCGTAGGTAATTGACCATCAATTGAGGACCTCCGTGTAGGGTTCTTTGATGGGCATCTGCAATGACAAGATTTGTGAAATGAGATTTCGATGGCAGGACAATCGTGTTTTTTGTCACTTACATCCGCTCTCTCAAGACGACCACCAACCCTCAAAATGCCTTCACCGTCCAGGAAAGGAGTCAAAGTGGTAAGTTTACTTTTCTTATTAACTGCACCTCTAAGCTTAATATCTTTAATTTCCTGTGCAAAATACGTAGCTTGACACGCCTTTATGCTGATTTGAATTGCTTTTGCTAGTTCTCTGCTAGTTAACCAACTCGGAAACGTTGTTGCTTCCGTAGATTTTTTCGTCTTTGATATAAATCTCAAACAATAAGCTATAACTCTGGTCAATTTCTGTAAAGACGAAAACTTGATCCATAATTCAAATTGATCTTCCCTGGTTACATGACAAGCTTTCTTTCCTTTCTCTTCCAAATCCGTGTCACTTATCTCCTTCCTGTTATAATCCATATTCGTGTCCTTTAACCAGGCAGGTCCAGCTTTCCAGAGGGGAATTCCTTCACATTCCGACGGGTTGACTCCACGGGAAGCGCAATCTGCCGGGTTGTCGGTAGACGACACATGTGACCACTGATCTCTGTCCAAAATGTTCAAAATTTCTGAAACTCGATTTGCAATGAACGTCTTCCAGCGGCTTGGATGACTGCTCAACCAAGCTAAAACGATTGTGGAGTCCGTCCATGCATGTAGATTTGTCTTCGGTACTTTCAAAACTTCAGAGACTTCCCTTAATAATCTCGCCAATAGAACGGCACCGCACAACTCTAGCCTCGGGATAGACACTTGCTTTATTGGGGCTACCTTGGTTTTACACGTAATGAGAGTAACCCTAACAGTTCCAGATTCATCTACCACGCGGGCGTAAACCACAGCAGCATACGCATCAGCAGAGGCGTCGCTGAATCCGTGTAACCCAGTTTCATACATGTCTTGCTCATACCAATCCAGCGCGGCATTCGAAATTGAGTAAGTGCTGTCAGTTCACCTCGGTAGGTAATCCAATCATTGAATAGTTTCGGTGGGAGCTCTTCATCCCAACCGATCCCTGCTAGCCACAGCTGTTGAATGAATATTTTTGCTTTTATGATGGCTGGAGCAATCCATCCCATAGGATTGAGCAGTTTTGCAATATCTGATATAACCTTCCTTTTTGTTATAGGTTCCACGAGTGGCGGTAGTTGCATGGAGTATTCGAAGTCGTCGGTACGTCGATTCCAGGTAAGTCCGAGTATTTTAATAATTTCATCTATTTTGAGTTCCAAATTGCTTTCTGTTGTTTCTATTTCTTTGCTTATTTCTTTAACAGAGTTTCATTGTTGCTTGACCATTTTTGAAGTTCAAACCCCCCTTTGCTTAGTAATTCGTTGATCTCTTTATAGATTTGTTTTCCCTCCAGGACTGTTTCACAGCCGGTAAGTAAGTCATCCATATAAAAATCATTTAAGATTCTTTCAGATGCTAATGGAAACGGTTTTCCTTCATCATACACGAGCTGGTGCAGTGTTCTAACTGCGAGATATGGGGCTGCAGCAGTGCCAAATGTGACTCGCAACAATCGAAAATGTTCAATAAGTTGTTCCGGCGTGGCTCGCCAAACCAATCGTTGGTAATCTACATCTTCACTAGCCATCAATATTTGGCGGTACATTTTAACTATGTCGGCGACCAAACATACAGGGTGAAGTCTCCACCTCATCACCAAGTGACGCAGATCCGATTGAAGAGTTGGACCTACCATCAATTCACTGTTGAGAGATACACCGTTGTTGTCGCGACACGAAGCGTCAAAGACAACTCTCAGTTTGGATGTTGTTTTGTTAAGCTTCACTACGGCATGATGAGGTAAGTACACACTGTCTAATTTGTTGATCTCATCTTTTGGTACCTTCTCCATGTGGCCAAGTTCCAGGTACTCATCAATAACGTCGGAATAGAGATCTTTAAGCTGTGGTGACCGTACTAAACGCTTTTCTTGCATAAGGAATCTGCTCACTGCAATTTCCCGCGAATTCCCGGATTTGCAGCTCGGGTTTTCCTCCTTGAATGGTAGTTTGACGATATATCGTCCTGAAGGGTTTCTTGTGGTTGTTTCCTTATAGAATTTCTCATATCTTTGTTCCTCAGGGTGTGGTGAGTTTTGTTGAGAAGACATTGATCAGATTCGATTTCCAAAATTGTTTAAGATCAAATTCTTCGATAACTTGAGTGTGTAAAGTGGTTATGGAGTTACTACAACTTGATTCCGTTTTTCGACCTTCAGATACATGGCCCGACAAAATCCAGCCGAGTCTAGTATTTTGCGCTATAGGGGTTCCCATTGGACCCTTAAGTAGCCCGTCTAATAGTATCTGACAATAGACCTCTGCACCCAACAGCAAGTCTATTTTGTTTGGAACGTTGAAATTTGGATCTGCTAACCTCATTTTTGGCATATAATATAGCTGTATGTCAACCTGTCGTTAAGGAAGAAATGTGGTAAGTTTGGTAAGAACGCGCCTTCACTTTAATGTTGAAGGTTGGATCATGGATCGATTGTAGTTTGATGTGTACTACATGTTTAGAGTTGACCGATGTGTTGCAGTCACTCCCTACTCCAGATATGACACTTTTGCTTGTTTTTTTCTTCCTTGGTCGAGTAAAGACCTGAGTGTCATAAAAGATCCGTTGTTTGTTTCAGCCTTTACTAAAGCGGTTGCTAAAAGGACTTGACTCTTGTTGTTAGAGAAACAAGTGGTAATGTTGGTCTGATCATTTCCGTTTGGTACTGTCGCTGTTGCCGCGACAACATTATTACTATTCGATTGAGTGGTTACCTGTGTGTGTGTGAATGTTATTCGATTGAACGTTGGTGGTGTTTGAATGCAATAGCGAGTGGTGTTTCTTTTTGCAAACTCTACATCTGGTGGGCAAACGACACGTTATGACCGAATGATTTGCGCCTAAGCAGTTAAAACACAAGTTGAGGTTTGGACAAAGTTACGACGTGCTAATAGAGTTTCATTTGCGAACTTCTTACAATTTCCGAGCTTATGATCATTATCAGAACAGTAGGAACATGGTACAGATACCTTGTCATTATTTTTTGTGACTACATGATGGGATTGAGTACATTTTGTGATTTTAGGATTCAAAAATTCGAGTGACCTGTATCTGTGTTCTAAAAACTCTAAAAATTGCTTTAATGTGGGCAAGTCGTTTGTAAGGTCACAAATTTTTGCTTCCCACTGCTTGCGAGATTCACTATCTAATTTTGAGGACAAAAGATAAATCACAATAATATCCCAATTTTCAGTTTTCACACCAGTATTTTTAACGCATTTAAACACTCGTTAGTGGTATCAAACATTTCTTTAAGAGCACTGGAATTTTCATGAACAATATTTTTTTGACTAAAAAACCTTTTTAAAATACAGCTAGTTACATATCTCTTATTGTTAAATCTTTTCTCCAAAAGATCCCAACACACTGAATAATTGTCACTTGTTATTGGTAAATTTCGCAATAGTTGTTCCGCTTCACCGGTTAAATAGCTTTTTAGGTAATGAAGTTTTTGCACCTCTTGTAACGAATTATTATTGTGAATGAGTGATAAGAAGAGGTCACGAAACGTGGTCCACTCTGAGTACCTTCCGGAGAAACTAGGAATAGAAATCTTTGAAAGCTGCACACTAATTTGCTCTTCTACATTTTTCCAAGCTTGCTTTTAATTCTGTTTTATAATCTGCATATAAGTCTTCTGTTTTGGTGTAAAAGTCCTCGATAAAGTAATATAATTTTGCATAAGCAGCGTCACTGACTTCATTAATAAGTTGTTCATGTACTTTGTTAAATGTTTCCCACTGTCCATTCAAAATGTCAATTTTAGTTTCTATGTAGTTTGAAGTTAGCCTATCTTTTGGAGATTTCTTAAAATTGACTCTGGCCTTTCCATTCGGTTGTACATATTTGACTGAGCTCTTATTTTGTTTTCCATCGTTACCTTTATTTTGAAATTGACAAATTTTTTACAAGTCCCGTTGTAAGGCAGAGAGCAAGTTATTTTTTCTATGTCCAGTATGTGTGATTTTTCTAAGTGTTTTGGGCGACACTTAGGTGAAATCGGGCATGGATCTCTGTCTCAACCACAATTCAACATAAAATTTACAAGTCCATGCACTACTAATAAATCTTCAAATTTTTCTAAGTTAAATATCTCTTTGCTTTAAGGTTCAATTTCAAACTTCTATTACCAATACTGATATAAATGTACTTACAGTTTTACGCCCATACAAACTTGCTCTCCTTAGTTCCGCCAGCTGCTCAACTCCGTAAAATAACAAACTGCTAGGTGGTGCCACTGCTTCACTTCACTCTGCATCCGGCTCCGAAGGCCATGAATAAAACACCAACATTCATTGATAAGAAAGAACAGACAATTTATTTTGATAACATATTTAACTTGTGGTTTCTAAAAGGATCAAATGGTTGCGCGATTCACAAGGGATAGCGCCATCTATGGACAGTTTTAGAACTAAGATAATCGTACTGTATACCGTGTTAAATATTGTTGGAAACTATGAAGCTATCTGTTTACAATGAATTAGTTTAATCTACAATAATTAGAATATTTATTTAACAACTAGACAAAAATAAATACAAATTTTTAGTGTTATTTATTTCGAAAAACTGTAACTTTATACAATTAGTATTCACTATAATTATATTCACATTAATTATAATTATTTTTATTATAATAAATTGTGAAAAATAAAAATCAATCACCAGTTCACCAGCTTGTTAAAGTTCCTTTTATTAAAGTTGTAAATATTTACTTTGCAAACATCCGCTTAATAAAATAAAATGATGTGTCTTACCTAGTTTGAAGAGCACCTCCGCCCTCCCTCAATTGCGCACTATCCCCGTCACCACTAATCCCAGCACCACTACTCCCAACACCACTACACTAGGAAAGACACACCACCGATGACAATACGACACGTGTTTCGCCTCTACACGAGGCATCCTCAGGCGATGTAGACTCTGCGGTGGCTGACCGCTAAGTGAGCGGCGAGCCAAAAACAACTGCCATTTATACAGCCCGCTGACGCAACGGCTCCCTACCTAAGCAGCGAGCGACTGCGTCATGCGATAATATTGTCCTGTTATTAGAGAGCAGGCTTAAAGATATTTAAGAGAGGTGAGTTAGAAACGTTTCTTTGTTCATTCAGCAGTGCAATGTTACTATTATTATTTTTTAATATCTCTAACTGTTCCAGCACACACAGTCGCAGCCCTTTATTACATGTATGTAAGACTTTAAAGGAGTGGTCGTTGGCTAGGTTAGTCCAGTGTCCAAAAGATGTTTAGCAAAATGGGATTTATCGGGATTGTAATTCCTGTACGCGGCTAAATGCTCTTTATAACGTGTCTCGAAGTTGCGACCAGTCTGACCCACGTAAACGGCATGGTATCGTCACAAACAAGTTTGTAAACACTGACTTTTGACGAATATCTAACTTATCTTTATTATTACAGATATTCCTAAGAGAATTGTTTGTTTTGAACGCCACATAAACGCCGCTTTGTCGAAGAGTATTAGCTACTTTTTCAGATATGGCCTAAGTAGGTCAAACTGCTCACATATCGATGAACACTTTGAGATTGAACTGCGTACAGAGAGTTGCGAACAACATGCTTTTGTTTCTTTTAATTAAATTGTTAATGAGATTTTTGAAAACCGTTAGAGACCGCTATTTGATAAATTACATTAAGCTCTTTTAAATAATTTTCTTTACTTAATGGGACAGTGAACAAACGATTAATATAACAATAAAAGCGGCTAATTTATGTTGCCACGGATGACACGATGACGCGGGATAACCATGTCGGTATGGATTGGCTTTCGATAAATTTGGAAAACATGTAACGACTCTTTTCTTGTTATTGTTAAGTCGACGAAATTAAGGGAACAATATTGTTCCAATTCAAGTTTAAACTTAATTTTGTCAGGGACTCTATTTATTTTATTAAGGATAACTTCCAGTTGTCTGCTTGTTTTTCGAAATAATTATGACGTCTATATATTGATAGTAGTATAACATATTTTGATTGACAACTAAATTTTGTTTTTCGAAATTATCCATTAAAATGTCCACCACAAGGAGACTTAGAGGGGACCCCATAGCTAACCCTTCTTTTTGTGGATAGAATCGGTTATTAAACCGGAAATAGTTTTGTTTCATACAGAGAGACGTTAGGTTAAGAAGAACATATATTTCGGGATGTAGACGACGTTTATCAAAGAGATCTGCGAGTGTACACAAACAGTCAGGGGATGGGACATTTGTGAAAAGACTATCAACGTCTAAAGATAACAACATGGAATTAGGAGGAATTTGAATATCTTTAATTTTGGAAATGAGATCCAAACTATTTTTAAGCTGTGGGGTTGAATCCAGATTTCTCTCGAAGGAGGAAGTTTAATTTTTAGCAAGGAAACAAGCTGGTGCACCTATATATGAGACAACTGGACGAATAGGAACATGTTCTTTATGTATTTTAGGTAACCCATATAAAATGGGTGCTTGAGGATTCATTGGAACAAGACTGCTCAGGACAAGTTGTGATCGGGAAAACATATGATAACTGTTGTATACATAGCTTAACATCCGAAGTAAACTTTTGGTTGGGTCAGACTCAATGGCTCAAAGTCATCACCTGGATAACATCGTTAACCTTCCGGCTGTACCTGCTACTCCATAATGACAACAGTATTGCCCTTATCGGCTTTATCGGCTTATATGACAAAAGCATGTTGTTCGCAACTCTGTGTACGCGGTTCAATCTCAAAGTGTTCGTCGATATGTGAGCAGTTTGACCTACTTAGCCCCATATCTGAAAAAGTAGCTAATACTCTTCGACAAAGCGGCGTTTATGTGGCGTTCAAAACAAACAATTCTCTTAGGAATATCTGTAATAATAAAGATAAGTTAGATATTCGTCAAAAGTCGGGTGTTTACAAACTTGTTTGTGACGAATGCCATGCCGTTTACGTGGGTCAGACTGGTCGCAACTTCGAGACACGTTATAAAGAGCATTTAGCCGCGTACAGGAATTGCAATCCCGATAAATCCCATTTTGCTAAACATCTTTTGGACACTGGACACAACCTAGCCAACGACCACTCCTTTAAAGTCTTACATACATGTAATAAAGGGCTGCGACTGTGTGTGCTGGAACAGTTAGAGATATTAAAAAATAATAATAGTAACATTGCACTGCTGAATGAACAAAGAAACGTTTCTAACTCACCTCTCTTAAATATCTTTAAGCCTGCTCTCTAATAACAGGACAATATTATCGCATGACGCAGTCGCTCGCTGCTTAGGTAGGGAGCCGTTGCGTCAGCGGGCTGTATAAATGGCAGTTGTTTTTGGCTCGCCGCTCACTTAGCGGTCAGCCACCGCAGAGTCTACATCGCCTGAGGATGCCTCGTAGAGGCGAAACACGTGTCGTATTGTCATCGGTGGTGTGTCTTTCCTAGTGTAGTGGTGTTGGGAGTAGTGGTGCTGGGATTAGTGGTGACGGGGATAGTGCACGCAATTGAGGGAGGGCGGGAGGTGCTCTTCAAACTAGGTAAGACACATCATTTTATTTTATTAAGCGGATGTTTGCAAAGTAAATATTTACAACTTTAATATAATGGATTTCCGCAAAGTAACGCCTGATTCTATTAATTATCTTAAAGTTACTTTTATTTTTGAATTATATTTATATTTGTCAGTGGAACAAATTTGCTTTAATAGAGTTGGTGATGATTTTAAATAAGAATACAATTTTGGGCATGCATTTTTATACTGACCTTCGTTATCAACATCGCCTTTAGAACTGGAACCGTAAGTGAGTAAGTTTTTCAGACTTACGACAGTATTCGATTAATATGCAAAAAAAATTATGTTGAAGATTTTTGGTGCGAAAGTGTTTGAATACTTCCATCCAACAAGTTTCTGCGGAAACTTTTAAATTATCCCATTTGGTAATTTTCGGTCAGTCTCGCTCACGCACCGTTCGTGTCTGACAAACTGCATAGTTTTAAATTTTTGCGCGGTTTCGGAAAACGGAACAATTTTGCGGCCCGGAGCTTTGTTTGGGGACAACTGGACAGGTGACCGAGAAAAGGGACAGTCCCGATCAAAACGGGACGTATGGTCACTTTACGTATAACACAAATAACTAGTGGATCAAAGAAAATTATTTTATTTATGACTAGCGACCCGCCCCGTCTTCGCCTGGATAGGGTCTAATAATGTGTTATTTAGATTTAAAATAATCAAAAAACATTTCTATATTACCAATTTTAATTTTCAATATCAAAATATTTACGTTTTTGGACAAAATTTCCTTTGGCATTGCTCTATATCTGTTCGTAAAGTTTCATCAGAATCGGTTCAGCTATTCCGAAAATTAGCCCAGACAGAAAGGCAGACAGTGAACAAATTTAAATATGAATATAAATTCCTTTAATAGCATGCAAATAATCTTCTAATAAAAGTCATTAAATTATTTCACCCTCCTTTCGTTGTTCTGTGGACAATGGGCATGTCAATCATATTACAAATGACTGAATCAGTTAATCAACTAAGCTGTCTTACCAAAGGTTTCACTTACACCTTGATGATACAAAATGAAATGCATTACCATTACATCCCATCCAAAGTCCACTGCTGAAAATAGGTCTCGCTCATAGACTGCCCCAAAGTATATTTGCCATAGTTGCCACGCTTGGCAAGCGGGTTGAAAACCGCAGTTTGTTATTTTATTTAAGTGTTATCAGGAAGACGCTGCAGCCCATCTCCTGCATCAGTTATCCTCTATCGCTTATGACACCCACGGGACGATATGGGATAGTGGATACTTTACACCGCCACTACACGGTTAAATTAAATTCATTAATACGCGAAATAAATCGTAGAAGACTCATGAAATTTTAACATTCAATGTACTTGAAATGATAATATTCCATAACATTCAATGTACCCAACATTGAATGGTACAATTCAAGAAGTTTGTTGTTGCAACAAAATATTATTTCCGACTACTACGCGGACGGAGTCGCGGGCAAAAGCTCGTTCATTAATAAAATCTAAATCATTTACGAGATATTAACGAAAATCGATGAACTTTTTGAGAATTTTTCACCGCGTTTCAGCACTCTTGGATTTTCTGGATTTATTCTCTAAATGTTTATTAATTCCTACCCGACTGCCACAAAGCAGAGTATAGTTGAATTAAAAATAATGTGCTCTCAATTTTAGCAACTTAATAAAAATATCTCGTTTCCGCCATCGCCTACTTGAATTAAGGATCCCATAGCCGTACGGATAAAAATGAAAGTAGATAAGAGTAAATGTATTCGCGTCACAGCTACATTAATGAAAACGTTTCCATAAATAACATTAAATTATTATAATCAAGGGTAATACTGTACGGAATTATAACTAATGATGAAAATACATTTCCATTTCCCTAATTGCTCTAGGGGATGGAAACACGGCGGAGTTGGTCGCTTTGTTTTTTTTTTCACTGAGATTGAGGCATCTGTTGGTCTCGCACGATATAGTTATACAAAAAAAAATATATACAGAAAAACATATTCAAAGGAAACAGTTAAGTAACTTCTTCTTTGGATACAGATCTCCTCTTCATTCTTTTAATGCATATTTTTTCTGTAAAATTAGAGATTTAAATTAGAGGATTATTTTATTAGACTTGGGATTGTATTCTCCAAGGCTTGGTCATCACTGAAAATAAGCGTTGTGTTTTACCGCAGCTTTTGCTGAGGTATGTGACCTTTTGGCATGTCTTACGACGTAAAGGTCATTTTCGTTTTCATTAAATCGGTATATTATTTTTATACCGAAGTAATACGTGAAGAAAAGCATTAATATTAAGAGGAATCTAATGAATAAAACTGATGCTTTTATTTAAGTTTTGTAAGAAAAGAAAAAAGAAACATTTATTGCAACACGCCACACACATAATTAGCACTTGAATTTAATCATGTGTTATGGCGCGTTAGGCGAGCGGACCTCTTCTCTTATTAATAACAATTTAAAATAGTAAAAATTACCAAATCCAATTTCGTTGGGCAGTGTGCACACATAAAGAACTTATATAGTGATTGTAGTATCTTGAAGTCTTGCGGTGGTATGCCCCACTAATTTATGCTGCATTTATAATACAGGTACAGCGTAGCATTCCCACTTAAAAAAAATTACAACAGACTTGTCTGTTGTAATTTTTTTTAAGTGGTAATGCTAGAAGGGATAACATAGAAAAAGTTGGTCGTTGCTAAATTCCCATTCGCTGAAAGTTTAACAGTACGCGAGCAACCCAATTTCATACCACGTGCTCGACCATTAATGGAAAACATCCTGAGGAAATCTGCATATTTGAGTCATTAAAAAAATATTTCGAACACGTGAAGTCCCCCAACACGCACTGGGATTAGGCGACGGATATATCCTTGCTCTAAAACCCCCTCAGATATGAGAGGAGGCCTGTGCCCTTGGGACATATATTATCCGTAACTTACCTTACTTTACGTTAAAAATAAAATGTGTTTATAATATATGATAAATGTATCGTTTACTATAAAACTAGCGACTCGCCCCGGCTTCGCCTGGGTAGTATATATTAATGTGGCGTTAATGTCGGATTAAATATTGCCTAGATTAATCCTGCAATTGCTTTCTATTTGTTCATGAAATTTTATTACAATTGATTCAGCAATTCCGAAGATTAGTCCGGACAGACAGACATTAAGAGAAACAAACAAAAATAAAAAAATGTTTATTCATGTCTTCATCATCATCACCATCATCATTAGAGCCCTTCACAATTCCACTGCTGAACATAGGCCTCCCCCTAGGAACGCCACAAAGCACGGTCCTGAGCCACCTGCATCCATCGACTTCTTGCATGTCTTACCAGGTCGTCACTTCATCTAGTGGGGGGTCGCCCTATACTTCGTCTACCGGTACGATCCTGCCACTCGAGAATTAGTGACATGTAAATAACCCCCCAGCTTAATTAAGGGCAGTTTATAGAGGTAAAGATATAGGCTAATAAAACTAATATTACCCGTCTAGTCTAGTTGTAAGAATATCCACTACCCTTATCATCCGTGGGTGTCGTAAGAAGCGACAGAGGAAACAAATCAAGAGATGGCCAGCAGAATCTTCCTAATAACGACAAAATAAAAATGCAGTAGCCAACCAGCTTGCCAAGCGTGGAAACTATAGCAAATATCCCCTCTATGAGTCAATCTACAGGAAGGCCTATGTTCAGCAGTGAACTTAAATAGGCTGTAACATCAACGGTAAGTTTAAAATTAATATTAAATAATGAATCGTTTGATAGAACGAGAAAAGTATCTAATTCATTATTTCTAAACCGTGGACCAGGCTGGGATATATATAGGCCATGTCTTAACAAGTGATGTGTGGACTTGATTCTTTATGTTCTTTTAAAAGTGAACAATGTTGCCACTGCATTAAAGTGTTTTTAGCACAAATAGCCTAAAGATTTTAGATTTTTATAAAAAATAGTAATTGAGAATAGACTTTTCCATAGCTCGTTGGGCAACATTAAGTTTTCTAATATGGCCAGCGATGAAGGACCACGTCTCAGATCTATATGTCATCACATGGCAATACGCAGTGGTTGTGTACTCTTAAGTTTTAAAGATTAGGAGTCGAGATGCGACGTATCTTCTTATAATCCCAGATAAATTTATTTTCATGTTTATATTGAAATACAGTAAGTGTTAGGACTGGTGCCTACCCAGTTTTTAGGCCAAATAGCAGTGTGCTCTGCTGTGTTCCGGTCTAAGGGGTTAATGGAGATAATACTATTATTTATTTATTTAAACTTTATTGAACCTCACATCAGTACAGGATCAAAAGGCGGACGTAATGCTGAAAGCATTATGTGCCAGTCAACCTTAGGGCAGTGATAAAACTACGAAGTATATTATTACAGGTTATGAAGAATTTCAAATTAAGCCTTAGAGGTGACAACACATCTGCAGCCTTCTTTATTTGAAGTTAGTTGCAGGTGTGCATGGGCTGTAGTAACCACTTACCATTACGCGTGATGTAAGTTCTTTTGTTGTTTCATTTTTAAAATACATTAAAAAAAATATAACAAAGGAAAAGAATTGATATTATAATTGACCTCAGTTATTCTGAAACAATTTTATTCACGATGAAATATAATACTAAGCTGGCTTTAGTGTGGAAGTATATTCAATAAAACTCGATTTTTCAGTGAACCTTTTGAAATTGAATAAATAAACCTATGATGTACTAAAAAACATTCAGACGGCTTACAAGAGATTTATAATAATAATTATAAGAATAAAAAACAAAATGAAATATTTTGAAAAAACCCACGACGAATGTAATCGTTGTTATCGAAAAAGGATTAAATAAAACTTAAAAAAACCCCGACTAAAAGGAAGTAAGTCACGAAATATAAAAATAAAAAGCGTTTTAAAAAGGGTTGATTTGTCGCGAGGTCTATCATAATAAACAACTAATTATGACTTTCCTTAGTCCTTCCTACTTTTGCCACAGAATAAATAATAGTACTACGTACTACGTACATCTGTGTACCTATTTGTTTGTCGTAGCGATAAACAGCAATAATATCCAATATAGGTACACATCATATTCTACTAATCTTTTAAATAATCATCTAATTTATAATATCCTTTCTTCATAAGCACTACCTTTCTGCAAAGGTAAATCAGAAATATTACAGGGATTCTTCTTACAAATAATCATACATCTACTAAAAAGGGGGTTGCAACTTTTACGAAGGTACAGTAAGTGTTACGCTTGTTAAAATTTGGGATAACTCTCATTTTGTCAAAAGTTCCGACAGATGGCGGCATAACCACTTCGTTTACGCCAAATATAAAACACCATGACAAATGTAAGAGACGTGTAGTGCTGTGAGCGGCAATCCGAACTTTTACGGGTTGTAATAAAGAAGAAGAGCTTTATTAGCTTTTCTTTTGTAAAGACCGCGAACTCAATAGGTCGTAGGTTCGAATCCGCCATTCGACTATTGTCGTGAACCACTCCTAACTAAAGCTTTTTAAGCTTACCAGGAGTGGTTAAAGGGAATATTAGTAATGTTAATAGCATTGTTAGTTACACCGACTTTGTTTACAACAATGGTCCAATGGCGGATTCAAACCCACGAGTTTTTGAGTTTTTCATCCCGTATCCTTATCGATTAGGGTACTGTCACTTCTATTTAATAGGCCAGCAATCCTCGTAGAGGAGTAACAATTTTGCAAAAACGTTTAATCTAATGTAGTATAATGAGTAACAATTAACAGACTCGTAGGCCTGTTCCAAAGCGCGCCACATAGCCTGTGTCATCATGTGGTCCTGGTGTGGCGTGGCTGCGAATCCCAGTTCGGGTCACTGACGTAAATCGTATTTACCATGTAGTGGCGGTGTAAGAATATCCACTAACCCATATCATCCCGTGAGTGTCGTAAGAGGCGACAGAGGGAACGAATCATCAAATATATCCGGCAATGGCCTTGTGATAGGCTGTAATAAAATAGAATAGAATAGAATAAAATATTTTTTTATTCAATACAGATCACATGTGTAATTCTTATTGAACGTAATTTTTTACTTTACCACTGGTTCTAAAAAAACCCTCTGTCCTCGGAAGAACCAGCAAGAAACCCAGCGGGACTTTTTTCTAAAGTAAATTTTACATTAATGGTTGTACAAACTATTTACAAAATTTATTTTAGAAACTGCTTGGAGCGACCACCTCATTCCCATGGGTTATTATGCATTTGGCATTTGATGATGAAATTTTAAATAGCTCCACCACTGGTACAGAGGGATTTTGTAACACCGTCATATCTTTAGACCGTGGTAACGAAACACTTTATAAATAAAATATTTAAGAACTTATTGAATTTTATACATTTTGTCTTCTTGCCATATAAAATCAAAATGTTGGTACATTAATGATAAGAATACTAGATGACTTAATCACTAATGCTATCTTAAAGTAGCTGATATATGTACTTCTCATTAGGTGAACAATGTTCTTTTGAGAAATAAAATTTCTTTTAATCTAATATCCCCCTTATAAGGCAATCTGTAGCTTTGATGAGCTTAATAGTTCTTTTATAGTACGTAATATGTGGTGAAGACCTACTTATACAACTTTTTAATTAAATTCCTTAAGCTTCCTTTCATAATATAAACGAGATTGGCAGATGTTGTTTTTCCTTATAATTCCACAACAAAATGGAAAAACCTGTGTGGAAACTCTTTATGAGCCTTATTTAGACTTAAAGAGTAATATAAGTTAGAAACACATTTTCATATAAAATTTGCCATCATTTTATTTATTATTATTTCGTACGAGGCGTGGGAATTAAGCAGGTGCTACGTCTTCCAAACGGTTTATATTAAAATGTGTGTCACGATTATGGAAGTAGGTGTCTATGGGCTGCATTATTTACATAGCATCAGGTGGACTGTGCAGAGGTTTGTCAAACTTCATCATCATTATCTTCAGTAGGTACAGTTCTACACAACTCTACAATGTCACAAAACACAATCCTAAGTTTTATAAAACTGAAGTGACAAACGTATTTAGAGTCCTCTTGATGGTAAGTAGCTACTGCAGTCCATGGACTCCTGTGGCTAACTGCAAGCTAAGAAGGCTGCAGATGCGTTGTCACCTCTGAGCATTTAGATGGGATGCCTGTAATTATACTGGCTCCGTGCACTTTATACCATGCATATTTTCAAGGTGATAACTATAACTGTGAAAGAATACATTTTCCATACAATCTCAGTCTCTTTACTTTTATATAATACTAGCGATCCGCCCTGGTTTCGCACGGGCGATTCCTGGATCTCGACAACAGCGCCACCTACTGTGTTTTGGGTATCTGATTCCAACGCACGCAAAAATTTCATCAAAATCGTTCGAGCCGTTTCAGAGTTTTAGCGAGACTAACGGACAGCAATTGATTTTTATATATAGAGATATAGAATAAGGGTGACAAACAGTCCGCCTTGATAATAAATGGATGCTGTGGGCCATAGACATTATTTTCTCCATTTTATTATTGAAGTGAAAACTTCTTTAGCATCCTGCTCTTCCCCGTACCCGTTAGCGAGTAGACGTATATATTAAATATATTAAACCACGTTATGTCGTTTAAAAAATACAAAATTTCAAGCAAAAAAATTAGTTGAAATAATAGGAGTGCATAAGAAGACTAGTGGTCAAGACGCTGTACGTCGCGTTGGCGAAACAACACATCGCACACGGTTGCACGGAGTCCACATCAACACACAGTCTGTGACTGGGTGAGTAATTTCACCTTACTAGCAAACATTCGCAACTGCTGTGTGCGTGCGAGCAATTGCTAACAACTGTTCGCGTTAGCTTCGCCCGCCTTATATGCTCCTGGTAGCTGACAAGCTGAATTGCCATCCGTATTCTGATAAAATACAATTTGGAATCCGTATTCTGGTAGATTGGATTCTTATTCTGTAAGATCCTTATTCTGATACTAATTGCATCCTTATTCTGGAACGAACTAACCTTGAAATTATATAGTACAGAATTAATTTTTAACTCGATTTTAAAATTTAAACATGGCCATAAATAGATTTTTCTCTACTACGGATGTGGAAGGATTGGGTCACGAGGATACACTATCGAAATTAGTTACAGAGAGAGTTAGTTAGAGAGAGGAGGACCTACCGACGGAATTCGTCAAATTTAAGGAAGAGATGAGGGATTTAATGACAACTTTAATGACTCCTCAGACTGCTCAATTAACAGAAATTAAAGGTGAATTGCAATCGATCAAGGATACAATTGCTAATATTGACTCGTCAATATTATTAATTACCGCTCAGAACAAGGAACTCTGCAAGAAAGTAGAAACCCTGGAAACGAAAGCTAAAGCCGATCGAGAATATGTCAAGATCCTTGAGCAACAGGTGGAAGATCTACAGAGAACATTACGAAAAACAAGTATCGAGATTAAAAACGTACCTAAAGTTAAGGAAGAAAAAAGAGAAGATCTCATAAAAATGGTTCTCAACTTATCAAATACTATCAACTTGGATATGAAATATGATGATATAAAAGACGTTTTTAGGCTGCAGGGTAAAGACAGAAATGTTATAAATACTCCCATCATCGTTGAACTTGGATCCACTCTAAAAAAATGATTTGCTACAAAAGACAAAAAGTTTCAGTATTAAAAATAAAAAAAAACTGCAGGCGAAGCATCTCGGACTCAAAACTAATGAAGACACCCCTGTTTTTTTCTTTGAACAGTTGACTCCTAAAGGGGCTCGTCTATTCTTTCTAGCTCGTGATCTAGTGAGATCCAAGAAATTTAAATATTGCTGGACGTCTTTTGGCAGTGTATTTAAAGTGACAAGGTGATAACACCTGAATTATTAAAATCATTAGCGAATCTCAGGCACATCAGTAAATGCAAGATTCTTGACTACTCTCTATAATTACTTTAAAAATTATATTATCTCTTCTAGTGCTAAAATTTACATGTAGAATTATCCTCATGTAATTATGATTCTTTTATGATTGTCAAATACATACATAACTATACTAAGCCACAAATCTCACACATTTGCACACCCTTTTATTTATAAAACCAAATTACACATTAAACTCATACACAATACAAAATCTTACACACACTCACTTAGGCATCATCTTAAAACCATTACACATTTAACTACCTATATAGAACCAGCCTAGAAATTTTGGGTATTATTTACAGATCTCTTACAAAACAAACGAATTAAAATTAAGTCAAAATGCCATATAGATAATGTTTATACTACCCTCTGTAGCTACAACGATTCAGTTATTATTGCAAACAATCACGATTAGCTTTATGAAAACAATTGAAGATTTGGACGAAACTGAAATCGCTAAATCTGTAGTATGTAATATAGAGAACTTATCTAAAGTAATGCAGCCTATACGTAATTCCAATTTTAATATACTAACCCAAAATATTAGGAGTATATATCACAACATTAATGATTTACTGATTAATATGTCACAATTGCCATGTGCAAAAGTATCTGAACTAAAGCTAACACATGCATCAGGTTTACAAATCGTTACTTCTGACTTCATTATATTGGGTTTTATAGATCGCCGTCAGTCGCAAACGCTGATATGTTTATTGATTCCATAAATGCACTTGGAAACTATATCCTCATATAAGAATATTGTTTTAACTGGCGACATTAATCTTAATCTAATTACTAAACTGACAGAGCGATCGTATCAACACAATAACAGGCAGATGTACCTGGACATTTTATCTTCACATGGACTCTTGTCCGGTCATTGCTACCCACTAGACAGGACAACTGCCTTGATCACGTGTTCCTAAAATTAGATAAACATACGAACTCAGCACTTGTAGCAGTACTTAATACAACAATTACTGACTATGGTTTTACTCAGCATTAATAAATCCTACAAGTTAATGAATAAGTTTCCTAAGACTGAGTCTAATATCGGTTACAAATCAGCCCATTTAACACTTGTAAATACAGATATCTCTCATTTTAACACTTGTAATGACCCAACCATTTTGGCTGACATCTTCATTGATACTATAAAAACAGCAATTGTTACAAATACTAAAGTTAAATTGGTTAAAAACAGCAAAAGGATTTTAAAACCGTGGGTTACCACAGGTGCTTTGCGGTGTATTAGACTTAGGAATAGCATGCAACTAAAAGCGAAACAAGAACCCGCAAATGAAGTTTTAAAAATAACTTTTAAACGTTTTAGAAACTTTTGTACAAATTTAATTAGGAAATTAAAAAGAGAGTATTATAAAAATGAAATAGAATTATCTTGAAAAAATCCCAAATTACTATAGTCTAAAATTAATGGAATAACCCAATTCAAAAGCACTAAAACTTCAAATGTTAGCCTCCTCGATCTGTCACCAGACCCTCTTGAATCAGTAAATATAGTTAATAAATTTTCGTTAACATTGTTACATCTCTGGCAGAAGATATAACTAATATTTCATTATTACAACTTGACAATACCTTTGAAATTAAATCAAGTCTAACCTCATTTGTTTTATTGACTCTGACCCTCAGGAAGTTTCTGATATACTCATGAGTCTTGATTCTGGAAGTGCTCTGGTTGGGATTGTATACCAACATTGTTTCTGCAAAGGTGTAGAGATTTTGTGGCTCCACTAATTAGCCAACTAGCCAACCTGTGTTTTAAAACAGAAAATTTCCAAGGGCTTTGAATCGATCACTGGTCACATCGGTATTCAAGAATGGGGAAAGAGGCGATGTCAACAATTACCGTCCTAATATATCTGTCTTGCCATGTATGAGTATCTCCAAAATTTTAGAAAAACTTTGAATAAAAGACTCTCAGTTACTTGCACCATAACTCTTAGCTTGTTTCCCTTTGTTGGATTTATCGACATCTATGGGACGATAGATATGGAGTAGTGGATATTCTTACCCCGTCACTTCATGGTCAGAGACCACCTGTAGTAGTGCGTTAATTCACCCTTTTATTTTTATTTTTTTATTTTATTTTTTAAAAAACGTTACCACACTAGGATTTTCTACTGTATCGTGGAGGCAGTTTACAAACATAAATTGCACAAGGACAAACATCCAGACCCGGAACAATTACTTGCAGGTCATACAAATACTTGTTCCGTGCTGGATTCGAACCCGCGGGCCTCAGCGCAGTAACTCATTGCTAAGCCACTGCGCCACGGAGCTTATTGTTGTGAATCCACCACTGGATATAGCAGTTTTCAAGAATACATTTGATATTATAATATATCGGGTTACATTTAAAATAATCCACTACGACAAAAAATAAAATAATTATGAGTTATATTGGAAAAAAAAAACTTAAACAACACGTATTGATTTTTTTATTATAAATTTTTATTATATAGTTGTGATGATTCTAATAAGAATACATTATCATGTATTATCATTTATTCTAAATGTATCTCCAAAATTTCAGATTTATAAAACTTTAAAAGTGGGTATATCGATTATAAAAAAATAAGTATTATGTATACTTTGAGTCGTTATTAGGAAGACGCTGCTGCCTAACTTTAGTTTGGATTCCCTCTGTCGCCTCTTAGGACACCTACGGGATGCTGTGAGATAGTGGATTTTCTTACATCACCACTACACGGAATCAACTAAGCGTTTGCCAACCCGCTTGCCAAGCGTGGCAATTTTGGCAAATATCCCCCCTAAGAGGCCCCTAATATATGGGGGGCCTATGTTCAACAGTGGACTTTAATAGACTGTAACGGTAACGGTAAGTATTATGTAATAATCAATATTGAATCAAAATTATTCTATTCTATTACATTCATACCTGCATACATAGACTATGCATATATACATACAGGCCAAGCTAATAATAATATTGTTCTTCAGATCGAATTTCGGTCATGGGTCATTGCGATCAGTTTCAACGCAGACTAACCATCTGCGCAGGCAGGATTATAGCAAACATAGGTGCGCTCTCTATTCCCTAACTCTCATAGTCCGACGGGATGGTAATCCGGCACGATCGGATTGAGATCAGATGCAAGACCAACGGCTTTACGTGTTTTCCGAGGCAGGATGAAACACCGCCAAATTTCTACGGGCTGCTACTGAAAATTTCTTTTAAGAATCAGGAATACCATAGGAGAACAGAAAAACCCAATAACTGATTTTGGCCTAACTGGGGATTCGACCCCTTATGATCAGCAATCGCGTTTACGACCACTAGACCAACGAGGCAGTGGAAAACTAAGTTCATGCTAATGTAAAGCGTGAAGAAACATCCAAACAGAAGCAAGCAGTAATAAAGCAACTATCGCAATAATTCAATATAGGTCAAGCTCGGATCGGCATTCGAATAGAAAGGAATATGCTCTCAGTATTGGAAATGCCCTTTGCCTTTCAAAGAAATAAATAAAGCGAAAGATTCATATCAGAAAAAACAAAACAAGTTAGGTTTTCAGCTTACATTAATTACAAATAATAATATGTTATCTCTTTCTTTGTTTCTTATTTCTAATTAAGTAAGTAATTTCTTTCTAATTAAAAACAATTAATGAGCCTCCTTTTGTATAAGAGGGGGCAAATGATTTTAGCGGTTCACCTGATAGTAAGTGACTACCACAGTAGTGGACTCCCAATGTATGAATGTTATAGCAAGTTTTGTCGCGGTGTGCGATAGTGAAATTGAGCGGCTGGAATCAGTCCGAAAAATTCCTGTGGTAGACGCGATAGAATATGTAAAGAGATGCAATATCTCTTCGCAGCGCTAAGGAGTCAAACCGATCAGAACAAACTCGGTCGTCGACGATTCGAACCGCTCTGTGCTAGATGCGATCAAGTGGAAGGAGCTGGCACTGGAGTGCCCCGGCCCAGAAATGAGAACAGTATTCCATGTGAAGGCGAACTTGCGCCTTGTAAAGTTGCAAGTGGTGTGCCGGCATGTAATACTGTCCCGCTCTACAAAGCACGCCAAGCCAATTTGGCCTTTCCTTCCAAGTGACCATGGAACTGTACGTCATTATCGTATGTATCGCATCTAATTTAAAATGAACGTCGTTGCAATAACAACTTTTTGGAATCGTCTTCGTCGATAAAAGTGTTGGGATTTGAACGGGCACCAAGCTCCATACATTAATCCAGGAATCACATAATTTAATTCTTCCCTCCCATTCCTACCATCGGACAAACTTATTTGTTGTCAATATTTCCAAACCAAACGGTTCGCTTCGCCTTTCGTTTCGTAATGCGTACATCGAAGAAGTGGAAAAAGTGGGAAAATTTAGTTTTTTTTTTATAGGAAAGGGGCAAACAATCATGCGGCTCACCTGATAGTAAGTGACTACCGCCGCCCATGAACAACCGCAACACCAGGGGAATTGCAGATGCGTTGCCGGCCTTTTAGAAAGGAGTAGGCTCTTTTCTTGAAGGTCCCTAAGTCGTATCGGTCCGGAAAAATCGCTGGTGGTAATCGATTCCACAAGGAAGTTGTGCGAGGAAGAAAACTTCTTCTAAATCGCACAGTGGTGGACCGCCAATCATCCAGGTGGTATGGATGGTATCGCTAGTTTTGTCGCAATGTGCGATGGTGAAATTGAGCGGCTGGAATTAGTCTGAACAATTCCTCAGAGCACTCCCCGTGATACATGCGATAGAATACGCAAAGAGATGCAACGTCGACGATTCGAGCCGCTCTGCGCTGGATGCGGTCAAGTGGAAGGAGCTGGCACTGGGGAGTCCCAGCCCAGAGATGGGAACAGTATTCCATGTGGGGCCGCTCCTGCGCCTTGTAAAGTTGCAAGCGGTGTACCGGCATGAAATACTGTCCCGCTCTGCTGAGCACGCCAAGCCTCTTAGAGGCCAATTTGGCCTTCTCTTCCAAATGACCACGAAACTGCACATCACTCGATATGTCGACACCGAGGATTCCAATACTGGCTGAAGCAACAAGGGGAGTGCCCTGAAACTGAGGAGATACGACAAAGAGGTTCTTTTTAGCGGTAAACGCGCAAACTGGTGTCTTCTGGGGATTGAACTGGACTAGATTAAGTCGCCTCCAATCCGAGAATTTGTTCAGCAAAGACTCGACTTCAGACACGAGTTTGTCCCGGTACTCAGCGACGTTTTCCCGAGAAATATTTGCTCGGCCGGTACATAAGGCATCACCAGTGCTGTCGTCTGCATAGCAATGAATGTTACCAGTTTCCAACATATCATTAACTAGCTTCGCCCGCATGGTCACTGGGAAATGAACTATCCATTGCTTTTTGAATTGAAAGAAAACTGAGTTTTATAGATTTGTCAGAAATGCAGCCATTAAAAAGAAACTGAGCAAAATTGATTCGTCAGCCTATTTAAATGTTTTGAAACGCAGCGTATAGGAAAACATGAAAATAGCCTGTTTATTCCAAATGGACATGGGATATTTTTTTAATTAAAGGAAACGTTAGGGATGCAGACTTTTGAAAAGAAACTGAGCTAAATTGATTCGTCAGAGGTGCAGCATTTGGAATTGAAAGGAAACTGAGCCAAATAAAAGATCCGTCAGAGATGCAGCCTTTGAGTTGAAAGGAAACTGAGCTTAATACGTCCGTCAGAGGTGCAGCATTTGGAATTGAAAAGAAACTGAGCTAAATAGGAAATTTCGAATTGAAAGGGAAGATCTGTGGGAATTCTGAACTGAACACTATTTTAAGACGCTACTGTACACAATGTTATATGTTTTCCATTCGGGAAAGAATGTGGAGATTCTGGGTATTTGACACACGCGAAAATGCTACATACAGCTGACCATGAGAAGCACGGTTTTCTAAGTTGACCCCGCTACCTGTAACGTTTGCCTTGCGCTTTATTAATTGTCATTGCAAAACTGAGCTTAATATGGAACTGCAACCTTTTGAATTGAAAAGGAAGATCTGTGGGAATTATAGGATCCGTGGTATAATAACATTTTCACCTTTTCCTACGCCTGTCAAAATTGTAGCACCGATTATGTTCCGTCCAAGATGTCACACGCAGCCTTGTCCCGTTACATAACCGAGGAGCATCTAAATTTCGCATTAGCATGACTGGGACGCCTAATTTTAATTGAAGCTTATGTGAGGCACACCTGACCACTCTAGAGAATTTAGAAACCTACGGGATATGAAGTGCTCTGTTCTGTGTCCATAACTGTGTCTACTGACAAATACTCTGTTATTTCTCCTGCTACTTCGCTTAATATATCTGAATTTATTTTGTTAACGCTCTCATTTTTGGTGCAAGAATCGCCCTTTCACATAACCATTTGTCTTCATGCATGTTGTTAGTTAAATCTGAATAAACGCTCGCAATTAATTTGGAATGACTCTGTACTAAATTACAAAACTCTCGTCAATTTAACGCAGCCTCAGCATCCGTTTCCAACCGCCCATCGCCAATTTTTAATAGTGTGTCAGCATAGTTTTCAGCATTGATATCATTATACAAATGCACTCTCATATTCGTAGTTAAACTGAATTTTGTCACCTTGTTCCATAAAATAGACGACTTGAGGCATGCTTTAATTTCATCTGCAGGTGTGCCTTTTGAATGACAGGTAAAGTTTGCAAAAGTCACCAGCCAGTAAAACCACCATTCCTCCCATTACATCGGTATTGCTGCGCAAACTGGAGCGTTCGATTTAGTGCTTCTACAGCTTTTTATGCGACATTGTACTTTCGTCCCACACTAAAAGTTTGCATTGTCGTAGCATTATACCTCGTGCACTATTTTGCTAAAGGCAGATCGACGATTCTTCCTGGGCTAGATTTAGAGGAGTTTTAAAACAGAATGTGCAGTGCGGCTTAGCAGCGTGGCGGCTATACCGGAGGAAGCTACAGCCACAGCAATGTTTTTATCTTTCCGTACTTGCGCTAATAATAAATTTAACAAAATGTCTTCCCAGTTCCTCCAGGGGCATCTAAAAGAAAAGTGCACCATTTCCAGATTCAATTTGTCCTAATACTTTGTCAAAAACTTGTTTTTGTTCGGGAAGCAAGCAGGGTACAAATTCGGCTACTTGCTGCTGCAAAGCTGGTATATCGTAGTTTGTTTCGTATAATTTCATCACTTAGTTCATTTTCGGTTGTTCGCTGAGGGCTTATCATTCCAAAGTCGCTTAATTTTTGCATACCATTGCCATTACTTTATCTTCAATTTTACAAGTGCTTCATTATAAATGTGTTCATTGTATGTCATGTTCGTGTGTCTGCTGTAACCTTCGTAAAATATCTTCCGCCATGTACTCTTTATTTTGTCCCACAATTTATGTGCATTAGATAGCCCGCAAGATGATATGAGAGTTGCATAAAGATCCCTAATTTTGCTGGTGACTGGCACTGCACAGCTTCCTCCATGGTTTCATCCCAGTGATTATCGTTTTCAAAAGATGCAGAGCTTCACATGCTTCTCTATGTTGCGCATTCCTGACCGTTGACAGTTTTAAGGTCTTTATATCCTGTAGGACCCCGAACATGGTGCAGCAGCAATCGTGCTCAGGATCCGGAATCTGGCGCTTATTATGTCGTCTATTGGCTGGGCTGCAACTTCTTTAAGCCATATTAGAATGTGGGCATGCGGTAATCCTCTTTTGCCATTCAATTGAATACATGAAGCACTGCACCTCCGAAAATTTTCCTTTGTTAATTACATACATTAATTTTGTACTTTTAATCTAAATACTCTAGCAACTAAATCGTGTCTGTCAGTACTTTTTGGCCCGGCATTAGCTCCTCGGTTATTTCTTTCTATGTGGGATTGCAAGTAAAAGTAACAAAAGATCAGGTCTTCCGTAAGTTCGTACATAGGCGAATGCGTCTGTGTGTACTCATGTAGGTAGCGGGGACTGTTAACGAATGATTAGGCAGAATTACCATTTACCTAAATCTCTGGGGTTTACATTGGCGTCGCTAGAAACTGCATCTTGTAAATGTATAATTCTCAACGCGCAGCTTTTTGATTTAAAGATATATAACGGAGACGTTCACTTTCTACCTTCACATACATGTCTACAAAAATTGATGAAATAATTGTCTACACCGGCTAAGAGGTTAAAATCATTTTCTCGCAACATCATATGATACGCATAAAATCCATACATGATACTTTTTGTTCGGAGTAGGCTCCTTTGTGACCAGGTTAATGAGTGGAATTTGAAAATGATAACCCTCTTGTCCTTTGCAATAAATCAATGGTATTGCAGAGCGTCATAACCAGGTGTGTATCGGCTACTCGTTGCAACGTGTAGCCGATACACAAGTTTCATCACGTGCTCGCAAGACAATGTCTCGTGAAGAAAATTGATCACCACTAATTACGGCTGCTATTTCGTTTATCAAAGGTGCATTGTAGCGCCTTTTATGCTCTCCTCGAGGGTCCGATCTGCGTAAATGACGACTTTATAATCCTCTTCAGGTAGGTTTTCTAAAGCAGTTTTAAATGTTTTGACTAAAATGTTACGTTCATGCAAGAATCTTTGAATTTTGAACACTGAGTCTCTCTCAACTCCCTGGATAAATTGGCAGCGACGGTCTACCTCAATTTCTTCGTCACCCATAAAATATACTTGTAAAATTATGCTGTTCGTTTTCAGCTGGAAAAAGTGAACCTATTCTATTATAAATTTGCCCTTGCACCGTAAATGTAGGTGAAAATCCCGGCATTGTTATTTCCGGTCAACCTGTAGGACGTCATTTGAAAGCATGAGTTATATTTCCGGATCCTGTTTAAAAAGCCGTGACTCATTAGCATCATATAAAAGAGAGTTTTCAAAGGTTCTTCTGGTTCCCCAAGTAACGGAAGAGACACTTTGCCATTGGAACAGCACATGCCTGCGGTCTCATCTTTCCATTTTAAAGCGCTGCAAAATCGACACGCCTTGTCCATCAGTCCGATAACAACTAACCTGTGATTTTTATAATCAATCAACGGATCATAATTGAATTTCTTGCTCAATGAGTCTGTGTTGAGTTTCATCAGGTGTTTCCGCTGCTCTTAAGGCGGCCTGACGTTCCGCTTTTTCGAATAGCCTTTGCTGACTTTGAGCAGGTGTTTCAGTAGCTCTTAAAGTAGATTGACGCTCTGCCTGTTCAAGACGCCTTTGCTGACTTTGATCAGGTGTTTCAGTAGCTCTTAAAGTAGCTTGACGCTCTACCTGTTCAAGACGCCTTTGCTGACTTTGAGCAGGTGTTTCAGCAGCTCTTAAAGTAGCTTGACGCTCTGCCTGTTCAAGACGCCTTCGCTGACTTTGAGAAGGTGTTTCAGAAGCTCTTAAAGTAGCTTGACGCTCTGCCTGTTCAAGACGCCTTCCTGACTTTGAGAAGGTGTTTGGAAGCTCTTAAAGCAGCCTGACCCTCTTTCTGTTCAAGACGCCTTGCTGACGTTAAGAAGGTGTCTCAGATGCTCTAAAAGCAGCCTGACGCTCTGCTTGTTCTTCTTGCCTTCTCAGTTCAGCATCTTCTAAAGATTCTAGCGATCGGGCTAATCTTTTCGCTTGTCTTTGAGAAGATACCTTGAAAGGCTGGACTTACGTTTGCGAGGCATTATGAAGCAAGAAAACCTATTTATAAAAAACGTTAAAATACCTAAAAGGAATTAAATTTTAAATATTTTTTAAAGCAATTCCAAAATATCTTAAAGGAATAAATTTTAAATATTTTTAAAATTAAAACAACAAAACCAATTCAAGACACAACACGAATCCGAAAACGATAGCCAAAAAAAATCGAATCAACTTAAACCAAATCACAAAACAAACCGCAGAAAACCGAAATCGAAAGCAGTAGTCAATAAATATAACCAACGAAAAGAAGTAAGTGTATAGGTACCGTATACACTATCTATACTATTAATATTCCTTTGAAATATTGTTAAACAACCTAAAACAACGAAAACCAATTCACGATTCTAAATAAACAAAATCCAAAATCAAAGCCAGAGTCTAAATATGTATAAAGGAATACCAACCAAATCAACAAAACCGATCCAAGAAAATACACAAATCCGAAAATGAAAGCCAATATAAATCCATTCAACTTAACCAAATCACAAGGCAAATAACAAACAACCAAAATCGAAAGCAGGTAGTCGAATAAGCTACGAAGTAGAAACAATTTAAGCGTATAGGTACCGTATGCACTATAAGTTGACGCGCGGCTCAACGGCGGGAGTTAAGTACATGTCAGGAAACATTTCGTTACCGCGTTTTAAAAACCTAGTAACGACATCTAGCGGAATCAATTTAAACTATGTATACGTTAGTTAATAAGAACTCTCAAAAAATATTTTTCTTATAATTTTGCACAATTTTTCTTATTGTAATACCGATTTATTCATAACCACATATAAGAACTGTATTCATTTCCGTTCAATAAATATTACTAAGGCTTGTTAATAAGGCTTACTAAGAACTTTTTCTACCATTGTTAAGTTAAGGATTTAAGATTTAAGTTAAGGATTAATTTAAGTTAAGGGTGAAAGCGTGACAGGTGGTGATAGTATTTCTGATCCATACTTATAATCACGCCTGTAACCCTTGCGGGGTAGACAGAGCATCAACGGATTACTTAATATCGTCTGCGAGGTTATCGCCTATTCTGTGAATTACGATGCACCAAAACGTTTGAAGAAAATCAGCTGGTGAATTTTATGTTTTTTATCGCTCTCTTCCCGGTCCTGCGTGGAAAAATACAGATCCATATATTTTTTATCTTAATTTTGGTAAAAGACATAATAATCCAGATATTCTGACCTTCTGTGTTTGTCCATCGTACCGTCGTCCGTCTTGTAGAATCACGGTGGCGCCACCTAGCTGAATTTAATTTTGCAACATATTCGATTTTCCCATGGAAATTATATGTTTTTCCGCTGAAAAAAGTAGCCTATGTCACTCTACAGCCACCTAACTATCCCCATACAAATAATCAGGCCATGCCGACGCTCTGTTGCGACGTGAAAGAAGGACAAACTTGTGCAACATATTCGATTTTCCCACGGGAATGAGATGTTTTTCCGCGGAAAAAAGTAGCCTATGTCACTCTACAGCCATCGAACTATCCCCATACAAAAATCTCCTCTGTTGCGACGTGAAAGAAGGACAAACAAACAAACAAACAAACAAACAAAAAAACAAAGAAACACACTTTCGCATTTATAATATTAGTATGGAAGTATGGATTCCCCTCTTTTGATTAGGAATTTGCTACATTACGCTTGCGAAATTAACAATAAGTCAAAAGTAGACGTCTTCATACACGTAAACAAAGGTTTTTTTTTTATAGAATAAGGGTGACAGAATGAGTAAGCTACTAAGTGAATGCTGTGGAACATAGACATCTACATTCAATCCTCGATTAAGAATCAAAACGCAGATGCGTTGTCACCCTTGAGGAATAAGATTGAACGTATCGTTTCCAGTAAAAAAGGTCTCCAGTTCTTTACACTAATCATCATAGACACTGCCGGATTAAGCAAGCGCGGGGCCCGTAGCAAATTTTATCGAGGGGCCCTAGATCTGACATGGGTTCTTAAGTATAAAATGGTAAAAACCAATTCAATACTCAATACGTTTATTTGCCATCTATAGTGTACAATTTTGTTGGTGTTTCATAGTATAGTAGATTACTATAGACCCTAGACAAGTACAAACAGCCAGAGGTGAAATTGTCCCGGCAATTTAGAATAATTTGACGATACTACACAAATAATTGTAAATCTTTTTTAGTACATATTTCAAAGTTTATATTTATTACTAAGTATATTATATTTTTAGGAATAACTAATATTTTGTCAATGGTGTACCTTAAATAATGTGTAAATTTTATATTTATTTACCTGTTTCTGTTATTACTTTTTAAACTTTTACAAAGTAACTTTTCTAGATTTCATGTCAATATTTAGAAATCTACTATCCGTATCAATTTCTCTAAGCAAATCATATTCTGTATTCATCAGAGAGATAATTAAGGCATTCTCGACTGTGTTTTACTTGAAAATGAACGTCAACCACTGCAGTTATTGATCATGAGAGACAATAAATTCGCAAAGCAGTTTCTAAATTGGGGAAACATGATTCTAATGAATTATCCATTAAGAATTTATAATATTGAATTTTCAGAGATTCGATTTTCGTACTATCAATCGCATCAACCACACATACATTTTAAGCAGCTCGTCAAACTGCACTAATTCGCCGTTTATTCTGTCTTCCGAATCATTTGCATAAGCACTGACCATAATTGGAGATTCTTTCAAAATCTCTTCTGATGTAATACATTTTAACTGTCCAAATATTCTAAAAACACTAGTTACATTTTGGTATGCTTTTATGCGTTTATCTAAAGCACCAACAATGACGACAAACACTTCAATTTCAAATTGTTTACCAGGTGTTTCTTTTTTAACAAATTCCTCGATTAGAACCGCGAAAATGGTCGAACTTTGTGTTTCGCTTGCGTCGTCTTGAAGTCTGTTGCTGATATTCTTGACAACCTGTCAGATCTTTGTCTTTTGCTTCAATATCTGAAAATGTGGATCGCATTGTTTGGACATATCCATAAAATGATTATCAAGGTCTATATATTAAGGTCTATAGGTTGCAGCGACGCACTAGTCGCTTGCACGCGTATCCATCCATTCCACGTAATTGTCATTTCCGTTTCATGGATTTAATGCATTGCTTGCTTGATGCAATTAATTTGATAAATTCCTTACATGATGTTTTAGAGTGTCTTTATCCTTTATGGGCATAAGTTTGTTGTATGGGTCCTGAAAAAAAAATCCTGCAGGCGACAGTAAATTCTACAGTTTGGTCGTGTGAAGCAGAAAATTTCGCGTGAATTGCACAGTAGTGGACTGCCAGCCATCGAGATGATGAGGATGGAATTTCGTGTTCTGTCGCAGAGTACGATGGTGGAATTCAGTAGCTGGAATTAATCCGAACAATTCCTCTGAGCTTTCACCGTGGTAGAAGATGCATAGAGATGCAACGTCTCTTCGCAAGGCCAGTGGATCAAGCCAATCGGAAGGAACTTGATTGTCGATGATTCGGTCCACTTTCCATTAATTACGGTCAAGTGGAAGCAGCTGATACTGGGGTGCCCCGGCCCAGAGACGAGAATTGTGAGTAGGTAGACAATAAGATCGCCAGCTGAGCGATCTCGATGAAAACTGTATTGACGGTCACTAATCAGCTGATGCTGTTCAAGGTACCGCATGAGCTAGCATTTAATAATGGATTCCATTATTTCGGAGGTCAAGAAGGTGAAAGCGATAGGCCTTTAGTCGGACGGGTCCGAGCGGTCACCTTTTTTAGGGATCGGGTGCACTAAGGCTATCTTCCATGAGCCTGGAACGACGCCTAAAAATTAAGAGAACCGTAAAAGACACGTAAGAACCGGTGCCAAATCGGGAGTACACGTCTTCAACACAATTGGGGGGATTCCATCAGGCCCACTCGACTTGTTGACGTCCAGGGACAAGAGTGCTTTGCGCACCGACCGCTGTATAAACAGCACATTACCTGGAGCACTCACACCGCGGGATGGTCGGCGGTATGTTCCCCCCGTTGTTGAAAGTCGAGTTGGACGCAAAAAGAGAACCTAAAAGATCGGCTTTCTCCTTCGCGGTGTGGGCCAGCGAGTTATCCTCCCTTCGCAAAGATAGTAATGATGGCTTACAGAAATTTCCTTGGGCAGCCTTAGCGAGGGATCAGAACGCACGAGTTCTCAAAGGAAGGCGAACTAGTTTCTCGCCAATTCTCCTTATTGTTTGCATCCCGGGATGCCGATGCGTCAGCCCAGGCCTTGTAAGAATCCTGCTTTTTGCAGCGACGCAATTTTGCAGGAGCGTCCAAACCAAGGCTGTGGGATCGCCGCCGATAGGACCTACAGATGACGTGACGAAAACTTCCATCCCCTGAAGCACCACATCGGCGACAGACTCAGCAACTTTTTTTTGGGATCATCCAGAGTGAAGCAAATCGGCCACAGGCACCCAATCCCATTCGCTGACTCGCTGATGGGTGGTTTAAATACGGGGTCCCCTTTTGCGCGGGGCCCGTAGCAATTGCTACTCTTGCTACGTGGTTAATCCGGCACTGATCACAGAAAATACGGCAGCATTAAGCTGCTATTTCACGCTGGTATTCTGTAAGAGCGTGATTCTTCCGTGGTCGAGCCGACCCATTCGTGCTAAATCATAATATAGCCAGGGGCGTAGCTATCGCTGTATCAACCGTATCAATGATACGGGGCCCCGGCCACATGTAAGCTCAAATTCTTGAACTCCTAGGTCCAAAAATATCATAAAAGTGCCCAACGTACCTAAAGAAGTTTTCACTTCAAAAATTACGAAAGTCAAAAAAGGAATTTCTTTTATTCCCCAGGTTAAGCGGGAGCTCAAAAGTTGGCAACACAGAACGTCTCACATCACGATTGACCCGCGACCACAGATTACTAAATCCGCGACGAGACGAGACGCATGTCGCCTATCAGTTATTGCAGGATTCTCCGTTAGGGCCGGCCACATACATTCGGAATTCCGTTTCGAAAAGCCGTTTCAGAATATCAATCAAGCAAATCCATATCAATCAAGGACCTATCACACACGTACAGTAGTTTTCCGTCCGAAATTTTCTTCGATTCGAAATTCTGCATGATTGCCTGTGCGTTCGGAATCCCGCACGGAAAAAAGCCGTTCCGAATGCAAGTCTTCCGCAGACTTTGTATGAGTCGCATCACACATACGTTAATTCCGTACGGAAAGCACCCAGTGTGCGTCGCATGATCAAAGCGAGTAGGTGTTGTAAGTAAAACTTATAATCAATATATTATTTTAATTCAATGCGAGTGTTTTTGTTTCTTTTGTGAAAAATCTTTACCCTTCATTTGGGCCCCAACAAATTTTGATACAGGGCCCATCTAAGGCACGCTACGCCACTGAGTATAGCTGTAGCATGACTACTTCGTAATTAAATCTAGTTTGCATCAATAGTTTAGAGCATTGTCTATTCTTACGCCAGCACTTTTTATATTATTAACTTGAACATTGACTCTTATTATTTAATTGTAAAGACTGATTTCCCATGCATTGTTGTAATTTCTATTGGAATCTTAAGCATCAGAAACATTCTCGCGCAAAAGTAATGCTCTTCTGCCATAAACCATAACGATAATATCGGCAGTAGAAATCGTAGACCACATCTTTGCCCTCGGGCCAGATGGAAGTCAAGAGTGAGCCTAGTTTAATAATAAAAAAAGTATAGCTCGAGAAACCGTCAACCGTTTGGGAAGAAAGGTTCTCAGATTATTGGCCCCGTATCGGCAAGCAGAATGTAGGACGGTCCCTCACTAGATGGAGTGACGAACTGCTAAGACTTGCAAGAAATTGATGGTTGCAGGTCGCTCAGGAAGGATCCCAGCACAAAACAGGAGTTTTGTGGTATTACTTGGAAGAGGCTTATGTTTAGTAGTGGACCTGTGAGAGGCTGTAATGATGATGATGCTACCTATACTATACGACACGAAAATAACCATAACCATACGAAATTAAATTATAACTAAAAGAACAATTAAAACTATGAAGAACAAAAATGATACCTCACACCTCAAAATCGGTCAAGCAGCTTAGAACAGATAAACGTACTTACATAATCATTAAAAACTCCTGAACAACAACACTCCTAGTACACACAGTTGGATGATTTTTTTGTTTTTTATAGTAAGAATGACAATCTAGGATACAGTCCTCCTGTTGGTGATTTTTCTATACAACCTTATGTAGCCTTAATTTGTCCTGACAAACGAGCACACAGTCTACCTGATGGTAAATGGATGCTGTGGACCAGTGGCGAAGTTAGGGCTCCAAACTAGGGCAAGCCCAAGATATGGTTTTGTTGTTTTTAGCAGTTTTATAAAAATTTACCTTTTCTCTTTTTCGATTTTACCTTTCCCTCGCCGATTAGCACTTTAACACACTTCAATTTATCACAAGGAACACTATTATCCTCCATTTTCACTAAAAATCTATAAAAAAGCATAAATTTTCAACTCGCAATATTTATTCGCTCAAGTAAACACACAGAGTAAACATTGAAATGTGAAGTGAACTTGCAAAGGTATCGCCCGCGCTTGACTAATGATTAACTTCACACTAAAAGCCGGGCTTTTCGCTACGTACAAATTGCTATATAAACAATCGAAGTTATATTTCATTATAGAACATTTTACCACAGGTTAGAAAGGGAGCGATTGTCTTCTCGAAAGCCCGGTAAAAGCCCACGCGTGCGAGAGAGACGACTAATTTTTATGACAACCTAATCGCGCAGTTTTGCCGCGTGTTGACGTTATAAGGCCTGTGTATATACAGTAATCTATGGCCTGTGTAGAACAGGTCAGCGACAGCGACAGAGACGCGCGCGGGAAATTTGAAATAGTTTGAAACAGTTTACGAGTTATTTTATTAGTTGATATTATTGATTGAGCAGTTTGATAGGGCAAGCCCGGCTTCTCGGCTTCTATGGAGGCTTCGCTACCGCTGTGGACCATTGACATCTACATGTATCCTCGATTACGAATCAAAATGCAGATGCGTTGTCACCCGGTAGGACTAAGAATGAATGCTTCGTTTCCAGTCCAAAAAAAAAGGGTCTCCGGTTCTCTACACTCACCATACGAAGCACAGCAGCATTAATTTGCTATTTTACGCTGGTATTTTGTGAGAGCGTGGTCATTCCCCGGTCGAGCCAACCCATTCATGCTGCAACTATACCATTCATATATATGTATATTATACATACCCATTCATGCTAATACAGCTGCAGCATGGGTCTACCTCGTAAAAATCTGTTATTATTACACTGGCACTCAGATGCTGCCCTATACCACACATTTTTAAAAAGAAAATTAATAATGATTGAGAATTTTTAATCTCTACTAATAATGCAAAAATACTTTTTCTCAACAGTAACTTATGTACATGATTACCATGCCCCAGTTTTAAAAAAAAAATTATAAGCCTACTTGACGTATCCGAAGCTGGTTAAGCGCATTGGCTTACTAGACAAAAGCCGGACTTAAATAGAATGCCTCGTTACCAGTAAAATTAAACTTTTATAATAAGAAGTAAACCCCCGTTTTAACGAATTAAAAAGAATAGGACAATTTCCACATAACAGTTTCAGAAGAAAGAATAATTATGGCTTCGACTTCAGAAGCTATGTAGATATTATTTGATTTTAAGTTTTTTAAGATTCGGTAGAACTTGAGTAACAGACATAGTTCAAAGGTTCAGTAAGCTGACGTGGCAATGGGCTGGCGATATAGTTCGTAGAACCGACAATCGAGAGTGAACAAAAGGTTCTCGAGTGGCAGCCACGTGCCGGTAAGTGTTAACCGGTAAGCCGGTAAGCCGGTGAGTGTAACGCGGCCCCCACTAGATGGAGTGACGACCTTGTAAGTGATGCAGAAAGTCGATGGATGCAGGTGGCTCAGAAACGTGCTTTGTTGTATTCCTTGGGAGCGGCCCATGTTCAGCAGCTACTTTTTTAATGTTTAATTTTTTGACCCTTTCGAATGGAAAATGGAATGGTGTTACGTATGGTGAGTGTAGAGAACCGGAGACCCTTTTTACTGGAAACGGGGCATTCCATCTTAGTCCTCAGGGGTGACAACGATTGGTGCCGGCGGGGTTCAAATCCGGGTTGCTCGCGTATTGTGAAATTTATAGCGAGCGCTTAACCCCTGAGCTACCACGGCTCCAAACAACAATTATGTTGTCTAAATAGCCACATTAAAAACTTCACACCCTATTTTCCCACCCTTAGGGGACAATATAATAAAACACAATTTAATAAAATCATTTAATCGGTTCACAATTGACGGAAATCGCGTAGAAGTTTTCACTTAAAAAGAACACAGTCGAATTGAGAACCAACCTTGTTTTTTGAAGTTGGTCAAAATAATGTGCATACAATCTGATCTATATTTGATGTAATATGTTATAACACAAATAGAAAATAAATCATATGTAACACCGTAAGCCGTTAGAAATAAATAGAAGATAACAAAAAGAATAATTAAAAATTAAAAATTAAAACAAAATAAATAGATGAAGTATGCAAACCAACAGCAATATTGTCTGCCTATCACAGGACAGCTTCGCACTATAACTTTCTTTACATTTACCAAAGTTATTACCCCGACGGGCATAATCAAGACAGTGATTAAGACTCGTAGAATTACTGATTCTAAACGAATGCTCCCTGGGATCCTTTGCGGTATCACCAGGTACCACTGCTTGAACTAGAACGAGTGGGAGATTAGAGTTCTACTCTCACTTCTCCGTATTTTCTTTTATTTTGTACCCTCATTCCTAACAATAAAGATATTATTGGGAAACGGAAGTTATTTAAATTATACTAATATAAATATCATAATAAAATCTGTAAATATGTACCTATAACATAAATCATATTGAAAAAGAGATATATTTTACTATATATCTTTAGTCTTAATATATTATTACTTCATAATATGTATTTATTTATCTCAACCTGGCAAGAAAATACTTTTAAACCTTCGGCACCTTTAAAGCGGTTTTACTTTTGAAGTAAAATATCAAAACCCTTTTAATAATAATAACCCTTTAAAAATAATTCTATCTGTGCCTCTTTGAAATTATCAAGAAGCTTGCACCCAAGGCAAAAATCTTAATAAAAAAAATCAAAGAAGCTTACATTAAAGTCTTCAAATATCATTTTTAAATTATTAGATAAAAGTTATTCATAGGATAAAATACAAAATGAACAAATTAAAAATTACAATTGTATTAATTGTACAAAAATAAATTCAATTTTTTTAAATTATGATTTCACTTTTTATGTTCAGTCAGGTTATGATTTTTTTGATGTACCTATAACTTTTATGTAATGATTGAAAAATCAGCCCTTGAAGTTAATAAAAAAAGTAAAAACTTAAAATACCTGAGTCATTAATATCTAGATGGATTATGGGATAATACAATAATTTGTATAATTGAATACACGAATCTCTGAGTTTAGAGAAGGATTATATATTATCTCACTCACCGTGTAGGGGCGGTGTAAAAAAAATTATATGTATATAAATTGTTTAGTTTAGTCGTGATGGAAACAAAGGCTTGTGCTGGTAGGTACCTACCTAATTTTACTATATTTTACCTATACAGCAGTATCTCAGGTATTCCGCTTAAAATATTGGATAGGGGGTTGAACAGAATAAATTAAACAGGTTAAAATTATAACCGACCGACATATGTTTACGATATTTATTATTGGGTTTTTTAATTGTCTTTTGTTGAATTTAATGATATAATGAATTCTCATCCTTACATATAAATCAATTAAAAATCTTGATGAAAGTAATCACATAGTTATTATAATTCAATTTTACTTAAAGCGTCATACAATCTTTTCCAATATTTCAAAATAATATCGAGTAATACCTAATATCGTGTTGCTGGGTGAACACCAAAAGCGTGCAACTGATTCCGTGTACGTGAGACTCCTAAACGGGCGTACCGGTACGCAAGCGAAGCCGACCGGTACTACCGCAGACACTTATGATAAATACAATTAAAACTTTATCTTTACCCCATATCGTCTATTGGGTGTCGTAAAAAGCAACGGAGGGAAACAGATCGGAAGATGAGTAGCAGCGTCTTCCTAATAACAACTAAAAAAAAACTGCGGTTGCAAAACCGCCTGCCAAGCGTAGCAATTATGGCAATGAGGTACCCCTCATTGCTGATAATCTATGGGTGAGGCTTATGTTCAGCAGTGAACTTTTATAATGCTTTTGACAATTATTTTTTTGATTATTTTTTTAATAGGTTGTAACGGTAATGGCAATTTTTTTTACTATTATAAGTCAGTACTTATCTATTAACGTATATGATGGTAAGTGGTGGTGCAGCCAAAGTTGGTAAAGCGCACTGACTTAACAAAAGCCTATTCACTCTTGCCTTGAAGACATTATAATCGGATGAAAAGACTCCGTCACTGTACTCATTATGGACGACGAAGCAAACTGTTTAGTTCGAATGCGTGGTATGTCGACAACAAAGGGTTGGAGATGAAAAGAATGGAGAGGGAGGAACTAAGTCATGCAATTCCCTGAGTATACGCGGAAATGTATCCTGTAAAAAACCGAAAGATTGGCTGCTTTGCGCTTGTACTCGAGGCTGGCAAGATTGGTAAAATTATTGGTTCAATAAGCCTTAACACGCATTTCAATTGAGTTCAAAATCAAATATTTTGCAGCACCAGCCCATATGATTCAGCAGTACTCCATGGACGACTGGACTTGAGCTATATATAGTGTAAATAACTGTCCCGGCATGAAGTACTGCCACACCTTTGCAAGGACACCTAACTTCCTTGGAGCTGTTTTGGCACTAGACTCAATAAACCGTCAAAAGTTTAATTTCAAAGAAACGTCGACCCCCAGCAACTGGAGGCGTTCGGTGTTAATCCAATGGCACATTTCGTAAAGAAGGAGCCATGGTGAGCTAGATCCTTTTCGTGGTGGAAAGACACGTTTGTATTTTGGAGGCTTTAAATCTCACGAGATTGAGATGCCTGCAGTGAGACATTCACACGCTCAACCATATACTGGATTTGATTCCGACTGGTTCAAGCACTCAGCCGACATCTCTCCACAACTGTGCTGTCATCGGCATACCCATAGATATCGGGCATAAGCAGGTCATTGAACGGACCCCTGAGGAACTCCGGCATTAGTTTTCATAGGCTCGAAAGAGCAGCCTTGTACAACGATTCGAAGAGACCATTACCGTTTACTCATAAAGTCCTTTACCCAGCTGATCAGACCAGTCGTATGCTGAAAGCTTGCCTAAAAAGCTTGTCAAAGGCTTTCGAGACATAAAGGGGAATGGCAATAGCTTCCCCATATGCTAGAAGGCCCTCCTTGTCGACCTAATCGGTCTTATACTTCTCAGAGATCGCTGAGGAGGTCGTTCTGCTCCAGGAATGCACCTTATATGTGGGCATTCAATATACGCTCCATATTCTTGCAGAGTATGGAGATCATTCAGATTAGTAATAGTTGGCAGGGTTAGCACGGCTGCCTTTTTTTAAACAGGCTGCACTTTGGTCAGCTTCCAGCATTTAAGCACTATTGCAGTCCTTAGTGAGAGGCAGAACAAGCGTCTCAACGCAGGAGACAACTCGGGTGCACAAGCATTTAGGACCTGTTATCTATTTCAATTAACGCAAGATGTTGGTAAAAGATGTTCGCGCACCAGTCTTTTAAAGACTGTCTTATTAGGTGCTTTTCTTATGTCTTCAGGTAGGGAGGAAAGGATAAAGGATTTACCAAAGAAATCGGTGAAATATTGATGAGTTCTTTGTCTATAACTAGATGAAAAACGAAGAGCCCTGTCATGGGTAAGAAAAGAAACTGGAACTTTTCTTTAAGGTAAGAAGGACTGTTAGGATCAAATAAAATTGAGAAGACAACAAGCAAAATTCTAGAGTTAAGCCTTTGTTTAATAGTAAGCCATTTATGGCGCGAACGATATTGAGAATTGTGATCATATTTACTAAGTGCAAAATATATGTAATTATTAAAAAGGCAATCTACTTTGTTAAGAAGATTCTGCTTCAAGTCTGGGTAATACACATCACACATCATCAATAATTAGAAATATTAATAATTGCACTAATGCTAATGCTGGCTTTGTGTTGTTTGCTGTCTGTTGTTTGCAGTTGTTCATGGGCGGAGGTCGACACTCACCATTAGGTGAGCCGCATCCTTGTTTGCTCCTCTTTATAAAAAATATTATATTATTATTACGAAAGAAATCATGTTATTACAAAATATTTGTGGTACAGCACTAGCTATAATTCAGGAAAGCGGGGTCGCGGAGCACGTGCGCCTCACGAATTCTTGTCAAAATATTACTTACCGATCAAAAACTATCATTATTTCAAGTTTCCTTCTGTGAATCGTTTTAGAGCTTTTACTGCATATTTCACCGATGTAACTTAAAATTCAAGTACATACCGGCGAGAGTAACAACCAATGCGCGTATTCTTTCGTGACTAATGGCGTCGCTCTTGCAATTTCGAGGCTGTTCATACCTGTGTTTACTGTTCATACTGCTAACGCGCTTTATACCTTGCTTATGTATACTCTAAGCCTTCAAATCTTTTAGTTTAGTTTTTTTCTTCTTAAAAGAATGTGGTAGACGCAGATATTGCCACCGGTTATGATTTCACACGAATTCGCATTACGAAACACCTAAAACTTTGCAATGACAATGAACAACGCAACTTACTAAAGTTTGAGGGTCAAAACTTGAAGACTTTGCCGCATGACTTTGTGACCCAAATAAATGTCAAAAGCATTATCTTCTTACGTGGTAAAGCCACGCTGCAACTATGTAGCGGCGGTATCGTCACGCCACAAGCGAAACACACCGAAGCCTAAATCACGCTATCAAAGTTCCGTAGTACTGCGTTATATAAATAATAGCTCCGAACTACCACATGGAGCGTTCGCGTCGCAAACCACGGCGGGGTCACCAATTTGGCCTTGAAAGGGGAAGTGGAGATCTCCCGCCGAGCAAGGTGTTCAGCCCGGGGAGCGGTCAACGCTCCGTGTGTTAGTACAGAGCTATTCTGTCTAGCGCGCATTACTTCAGAACTTTGATAGCGTGATTTAAGTCTTTGGTGCGTTTCGCTTGTGGCGTGACGACAGCAACACCACAGCTATATTATGCTTGCAACATGAATGGGCTGGCTTGACCGGGGTAGGACCACACTCACAGAATACCATCGTAAAATAGCAGCTTAATGATGACGTGTTTCGTATGGTGAGTGTGGATAACCGGACACCTTTTACTGGATACGAGGCATTCCATCTTAGTCCTCAAGGGTGATAGCGCATTTTGATTCTTAATCGAGGATAAATGTAGATGTCTATAGGCCACAGCATCTACTTACCGTCAGGTGGACTGTGTATGTATTCTTCGTCTTTTTCATCATCAGTAAGGTAAAAGTCTACTGCATGACATGGGCCTCTCCCATTGTAGGGGTGATTTGCTATAATTGTCACGGTTGGCAGGTTCTTGCAATACAAGACGTCTCGAACTTTTACATTGCTGCCCGTTCCCGGTGACGGTATTTATGTCTAGCTCTGACGTAATCGATATGGTTATACCGTCATAAAATATCGAAAGCCATTAGATTTTTCTGAAGTATTCCATAGTCGCTGTTCTAGACCCTTGGGAGATAACAGGTTGATTGGTTTTATGATGAAATTGCTCTTTATAAGAATAAAAATATCTATACTATTACTGTTTGAGTTCCAATTGCGGTGTAGTTTATTTATAAAATATAACCAATTAGGCCCAAAGTAATAAAAATTTAAAACAAAGTTTCTATACGAACGAAGTTGCTGGCACAGATAGTACAACTTATTATTATCAGTTATAAAGTACATTTATTAATAACGGATTAGTTTTAAAGTTTTATTTCTGTACGTAGTCATGATTTCAATTTCATTGTCTAAATGCACCTTTGTAGGCTACGTCAGCTGCAATCTCACTATTCTTGGAAAATACTATAAATGTGGCGACGAATCTAGGCCATCATGATTCCTTGAGTAGGCTAGGCTATAGATAAGCGTACCCATTGCTTTGTTAGGAGGAAGCTTAAAATAGATGGATGGATTGGAATTATTAAACATTGTGTTCTTTTGTTTTGAACTGAGAACCTCCTCCGATTTTTGAAGTCGACTAATATCAAAATATTTTTTTTTTACCTTTTTGCGTATGTTACGCAATATCTTTGTTAATTGTGAACCGATTTTAATGGTTTTTATTAAATAAGTTATATTTAAGGGTTGGTCCCATTTAAATTTTGACAAAACATACCACCTATACGGGTGGGAAAATATGGAGGTAGTTTTAATGTTACTATTTAGACTATAAAAGTAAAAGTAAAGTTACAGCATATATACGTCCCACTGCTGGGCACAGGCCTCTCATTTCTGGAGGGTTTTAAGGCAGTCTGCTGCGCTGCCCCAATGCGTGTTGGGAACTTCACATGTCTACGAAATATCTTTTTTTTTTTTGATTTCAGACATGCAGGTTTCCTCACGATGTTTTCCTTCACCGCCGAGCACGTGGTAAATCAGCACTTAAAATTGCAATTAAAAATTTCATTGGTGCCGGCGGGGATCGAACCGGGGTTGCTCGCGTACTGTGAAACTTACAGCGAGCGCTAACCATCTGAGCTACCACGGCTCTCTCTCTCTTTAGACTATACTCATGGACAAATTTAGAGTAATGATAAAAAAGGGTGTATATAACAAAATATCACGGATATTTGTGACAGGTAAGTTAGTATTAATTTCGATTTTGCTTAAAATTAACCAAATTGAGAATAAAAGAAAAATTTTACAGGAAATAAACATTTTCATAAATGCTTAGGAAGGCTACGTCTGCTATAATCAGTACTTAGTGTTACTCCCTCTAGCTCTTCGAATTGCTTTCACTCTCCTTGGCATACTCCTATTCAAGTTATCAAAAAATCTTGAGACATTACGTTTCATTCTTCCTGTAATGTATTTTTGAGATCACTCAAATTAGCGGGGGCAGAATTTGTTTTCTTAATTTGTCTTCCAAGCGCATGCTATACATTCTCTATGGGCTTTAAGTCGGACGTGCGCGCTGGCCACCCCATTGATTTCAACGTCTCGAAGGTATTCGACAACTACGGCCGCAGTACAGGGGCGTGCATTATCTAATATATAAAAATTAATGTTTGTTTGTTCGTATTTTATGCGCTGCCATACCGTTCATCAGGTTGGGGTAAACTTTTTCAACTTATTGCTTGCACTTGTGCAAATGTGATAGGTGGCGTGCGTATGCCCTTGGACACCTGCACCCAACTTCAAACAATGAAGGACACAGATTCGTTGTCACCACTGAAGACTAAGATGGCTCTATACCTTTTCGTCCGGAACACAGCAGAGCAGGCACTGCTACCTCCCCCCCGAACGGGTTCCCGCCTTGTCGTGGCGGGGCTTAGTAGCCGTGGCTTGGTACCCGCGGTGAACAAAGAGGAACCCCTTGGCTGGCCCGTGGTGTAGGGCTGGCCCGAGGTGGCCACTCCGAGTGGACTTGGCGAGCCCACTTCGGATGTGTGTCGGTGGGCTGCGGCGAGAGGGGTGTCCTCTCCCCCTACCGTTGCAGCCGAGGTGGAGTCGCGGGGGAAGAGGAGTGTGGGTATGGCGATGCGCCACTCGCCCTATCCTCCGCGACGCTGACGGGACCGCACTCCCTACCCTCCGCGGCTGAAACGTGGTTGGCGGCGGAGCCAAAGACCAGATCCTCTGTTGGGGTCGGGAAAGCGGGTGCTACCGAACGCTCGATTTTCCTGGCCCCATGGCCTCCGCGTATCGGACTCGGGGGGGGGGGGACCGTTACGCAGGTGGAGTTGGAGGCCGTGGAGGAAGGCGTGTCTTGTGTTCCTGATGCGCCGTGCCTGAGAAGGAGAATGGGGAGAAGTCCTCCCCCGCGAAGGGGCTGCCATGGGGCGGCCGGCGCTGGTGGGGCCGCGGATGTGTGCGAAAGCGTTCCCGTGGCCCTGCCAATATGCGGCGAAGGTGGAACACCATGGGGTTTTAGTCGGTGCGAGTTCGACATAACCCGTCCTTGCTCCCGCGAGGCGGGTATGCGTAGTCATTTCCCCATGTAAAAAAAAGGCACTGCTACCTGGCGTCAGAAATAAGTAAGAGGGTTGTACCAACACAGCCGGACTTAAAAAAGACTGAAAGAAGGACTTAAAAGTAAGAAGTATCAGTAGAAAAGGAGTATTACCACCTAGTGAAGTAGTGTTAAGGACATCTTATAGATTTAGAAGCCTACCAAGCGTGACGATATTGGCAATCTTTTTAAGTTACCGATTTCAGGAGTCAATTGGTAAGAAGCTGATGATTATATTAAAGAACACAAAACAACCAAGAAATACAAATATATAAATAAGAAAATATACTTTGGTGAACTATGTACGCAAATTCAGTTAATGTCAAATTCACGCTTAGTGAACATGTACAAAGTAAATAATTAACTTTGCTAAGTAACTTCGCCATACTTACTAAGTCTTTTAAATGATGCCTCGGGTTGACTGATAATACTTTGGCTTTTAATTATCTAACTTTATTAATTAAAATATTGAAAATTGTAACGTTGACAATTAATTATTATAATCCAGTGCTGGACTACCACCTCACCTCACGGTAAGTGGTGATACAGCCATTGCTTACTAACTTTTGGGTCAGCTCTACCTGAGAAGGACCTCGCTCTCACAAAATACTAGCGTAAAATAGCAGCTCAATGCTGCTGTGTTTCGCATGGTGAGTGTAAAGAACCGGAGACCCTTTTTCCTGAAACGAGGCATTCTATCTTAGTCCTCATGAGTGACAACACATCTGTATTATTAGTATATACTATTATAATATAAGCGCGAGCGTGCGCGCGTGCGCTCGTGTGTGTGTGTGTGCGCGCGCATGCGTGCGTGTCTCTCTCTCTCTCTCTCTCTGTCTTTGTGTGTGTATGTGTGTGTGTGTGTGTGTGTGTGGGACAGAATTATAGGCTCCGGGCTGCTAATGAGAATTTATTGACAGAAAAACTCAGATAAATTTTGCGGACAGAGAAACTGTTAAAACACTAAATGGCGAAATGAGCAGTATATTCACTTGATATACATTTGCATGATGTAACCGTTGGTAAGTGGGTGGGCACTCACGCCACCCAACGCTTGTAGTTAATCTGTTTACCAACTAACACGTGACGTCAAGTTTCACTGGCACAAGCTCATTTGAAACATAATTAATTTGCCATTATTCATGTCATTACCCATCAGATCAGACATCGATATATATTATGTACTACGCACTACTTATAACTCATTGGATATATATTAATACGAGAATACAAAACTTTGTAGGTACATATTTTTAAACACGGAGGAGTTTAGCATAATAGCAAACAATATGTGTTAAAAATGCATTAAATAAAATAAAATAAAACAAACATTGTTTACTTTCATGCTGCCTGTCAATGTCAAACACATAATTTTCAAATATGATGAACATAGTAATTGTCGCTTGGAAAAAAATATGTCGTTTGTTGACAAATTGAATGAGTGAGCTGAGAATTTTGTGTGATTTCAAATGTGTGTATGTGTGTGTATGTCAAAGGCAAAAAAGTGTTTATTTTATATATTGTATATTAGAGATCCGTGTTTTATATATTATTGTGCAGTTGAAAGTGAAATACATCTTGCTCAATAAACAAATCTAGAAATGTAATGCATTACGGTCGAATTTCGCCCACTAGGCCACCACTACTGTAGTTTGTGTAAATTCAATTCACGCGCTCACTCATTGTTATATTCTTTGGTTCCGAACTGGAGTGCTTCGTAGTATTAGGCTTATGAAGTGTGCAAAGTTTTACATTAGTTAGCAAAACATTGGTGCGACGTTTTCTGGCTTCTTTCTTAGCACAACTCTTCATTTCTTTCACAGTACGCGAGCAACCCGGGTTCGATCCCCATCGACACCAATGAAATTGTTAATTGCAATTCTAAGTGCCGCCTTACCACGTGCTCGGCGGTGAAGGAAAACATCGTGAGGAAACCTGTATGTCTGAGAATTAAAAAAATAGTTCAAAGACATGTGAAGACGGACAAGCAGGAGGAGGCCTCTGCCTAGCAATAGGAAATATATAGGCTGTAACTTTACTTTACTTTTTCTGGTTGTACTTTTGCTAGTCATATATGGGAGATGTTGGTCTTTACTGTCGACTTGACAAGGTCACGCTATCCGCTCTCTTTAAATTCAGTATATTATTTTTATTTAAAAATGTCATCCTGTCTTTCACGGGGTGTACCTAACTTAAAAAAATTAAGGTATTTTTCTTTTTCAATAGCCTGTAAGCTTTACTTGGATTTCTCTCATTGGAAGAAAGATCACTTATTATCGCCACGCCCGGCGTGGCGCTTGTCTTGCCACTTAGATGCTACTGCCCGTCTCCGATCACCAAATTGACTTTCTACACTTGTTAACGGTAAGAGAAAACTATAAACACGTCGAAATTGTATGTAAGTAATTCCTATTGATTTTTATAGCTGTTCTATCAAGTTTTTAAACAAAGTGATGAAGAAAGTTATGAATGATGATGAATATATAAGATGATATATAAGATATTTTATTTGCAGTTTTGATATATGTATTTATGTGTTAGTGTATATGTATTTAATATTAACTTTTACCGAAAATAGGTTGCTTGTTTGTCACCAACTTATCAACGAAGAGGCTTTATCTTTAGAAGACCAAAATAACTACTGGCCGAATCCGAAATACTGATGTGGCTGAAATGATTGATTTAAAAACGAATTTTGATGTTGCACACATTGCAGTATATTGGGAGGATTTAAAGTGACTGGTAGAGGGTGCCGGTAAGGCATAAACTCCGCCATTGTTACCTCATTATAATTTAAAATTAAAAGAGTTGTACAACCTACTTCCATATATATTATTAAGAAAAATTCAAAAACTATTGGTCAGACCTTGATGAAATTTATATGGGACCACACAAGCACCAGCTTTGAAATAAAAAAAAAGCATCATCGAAATCGGTTCACCCAGAAAAAGTTATGAGGTAACACACATAAAAAACATACAGTCGAATTGAGTACCTCCTCCTTTTTGAAGTCGGTAGAAAAACTGAATTTACGTTTGGCGTTAATGGGATAGTATTTTATGGCATTTTCCATAATCGCTACTTATGACACACACGGGTCGAAACATCATGAGGCACGTATGGCTTATAAAATTCCATCCATCCCAGCCTATAAAAGTCCACTGCTGAACATAGGCCTCCCCTTAGATTACCTCATAGAGGGATATTTGCTATAATTGTAATGTTACTGTTGATTTAATAATTTCACCTCTCAGTGCGTCATGTGCACCTGGTAGATTATCTTCTATACATCCATCCATCCCAGCCTATTAAATTACACTGCTGAACATAGACCTCTCCCCTTAGATTGCCTTAGGGGATATTTGCCATAGTAGCCACGATTAGCAGGCGGGTTGGCAACCGTAGTTTTTTTATCTTCTAGTTGTTATTAGGAAGACTGTTGCCCATCTCCTGATTTGTTTTCCTCTGTCGCATTTTACGACACCCACGGGGCGATATGGGGTTCTGTATATTCTACAAGTTGTAAAATTAAAAGTTTTGTACAACCGACTTCAATATATGTAAAACATCATCAATGTAGTCGAAGTCAATTAAATACGCATTATTAAGGATAACTCAAAAACTACTGGTCAGATTAATTTATACGGGATTTATATGGGACCACATGAGAAGCACCAGCTTTGAAATAAAAAAAAATCATCAAAATCTGTTCACCTCGAAAAAAGTTCTGAGGTAACATACATAAAAAAATACAGTCGAATTAAGAACCTCCTCTTTTTTTGAAGTCGGTTAAAAACCGCCACTTCATGAATGAAAATGTAGAGTACATCTTATTATCAGCAACACCGAGTATACTTTGGTTGCATTTTGTCCTAAATTTCCCTTTTAAGTTCTTGTTGCTTCCATTTATTCGATGTCAAAGATAGAGAAAGCCTTTTATTGTACCTATTGTTTCCTTTACGACTAATATTTTTCGAAAGGAATGGGGCAATAAAGTTGGCATTTTAACGGTTTTATCGTTTTGATATTTGAAAAATTCCGTATCGAAAAAGGAAATCACATCTAAAAGCGATTGGATTATTGGAAATTATTACTATTAAACTTGACGTAGTAATTCTATCATCCCCTTATACATATGTCTTGAATAAATGCAATAATTTTTATTTATATAATAAAAAGTCAATGCTGTGGCCCATAAAGATCCACATCTATCCTCGATTAAGAATCAAAACGCAGATGCGTGTCACCCCTGTGGAATAAGATTGAATGACTTATTTCCCCTAAAAAGGGCCTCCAGTTCTTTACACTCACCATACGAAACACAGCAGTTCTTCATCGGCCCACAAAACTCCACTGCTGTTCGTTTTTTAAAGAGTATTCGCCATAATCGCTACTCTTGGAAGCTAGACGTCTCACACGATTGACTTTCATCTTAGTCGCTTTTCAGGAAATATACATCTAGCTTAAAAGAAATTTACCGTGGTAGTGGCGTTGTAAGAATACCTCATATCATCCCGTGGGTGTCGTAAGAGGCGACAGAGGGAGACAAATCAGGAGATTGGTAACCGCGTCTTCCTAATAACGACTTAAAATTAAAAACTGCGGTTGCCAACCCGCTTGACAAGCGTGGCAACTATGGCAAATATCCCCTTTATGAGGCAATCTATGGGGAGGCCTATGTTCAGCATAGACTCTAATAGGCTGTAACGGTAACGGTATACAAGTGGTAAAATTAAAAATTTTGTACAACCGACTTCAATATAAATAAAATTGATGTAATCGAAGTCAATTAAATACGCATTATTAAGGATAACTCAAAAACTACTGGTCAGAACTTGTTCAAATTTACATGGGACCACATGAGAATTCATTCATTTCGAATAAAAAAAGAATCATCAAAATCGGTTCACCTAGAAAAAGTTCTAAGGTAGCACACAAAAAATACAGTCAAATTGGGAACCTCCTCCTTTTTTTTTGAAATCGGTTGAAAATAAATCGTTTTAACGATCGCGAGCCATAAGATTTTTCTGGAATTTTCCCATAGTCGCATCTACGACACCCGCAAGACATTAGGTTTTTATGGGATAGGGTGACAAACGAGCACACAGTCCACCTGATGGTAAGTGGTTGCTGTGAAACATAGACATCTACGTCTATCCTCAATAAAGAATCAAAATGCAGATGCGTTGCCACCCGTGAGGACTAAGATGGAATGCCTCTTTTACAGTAAAAAGGGTCTCCGGTTCTCTACACTCACCATACGAAACACAGCAATGTTAAGTTGCTATTTTACGCTGGTATTTTGTGACAGTGTGGTCCTTCCCCGGTCGAGCCGACTCGTTCATGCTACAACTATACTACTAATATAGCTGCAGCATGGCTCTAACACGTATAAAAGTGGTGATTCTCTTACGCCGCCACCATATGGCATATACTAACTAATAACTGAACTTGCTTACTGCAGCTAAACTATGAGGTCTACGAAGGCTATTCACATTTCGTTTACATTAGACACTAGTTCAATACTAGATCTCACATTACATAGACATTAGTTCAATACTAGGTCTCATATGGGGCCATAAACGTCTTTCATTTCCAAATTGAATAAAGTTTTACTTCTTTTGATTAGATTTTCTAAGGCCATATGCAAATAATCCTATATGTTTGTTTTCTACAACTCGTAAAAATTACTTGAAGTGTCGGAGTATTTTGTTAAAATTTTACTATTTACGGTGAGTTTAAATACCGTACAGTCATTATTAGGCTTGAAAAGTTTGCTATCGTAAACCTCATAGCTTTAACTGCAATATTCAACTTTACACTAAAATTTGTTATAATAAATTTTATTTTAGTTTAATACATTTTGAACGAACTTTATTCGATTAAATACATCCTCCCTAAACGAGAGGTACACTTGTTCAGCTATAATTATATATTTGTAGCATGAATGCGTCGGCTTGACTGGACAAGGACCACGCTCCCACAGAACAAAAGGGTAAAATAGGAGTTTAATGCTACTGTGTTTCATATCGTGAGTGTAGAGAACCGGATACCCTTTTTACTGGATACGAGGTATTCTTAGTCCTTAGGGTGACAACGCATCTGCATTTTAATTCTTATTCGAGGATAGATGTAGATGTCTATGGGCCACAGCATCCACTTACCATTAGGTGGACTGTGTGCTCGCTTGTCACCCTAATTCTATAAAAAAAACCGCAATCGTTTAGGTAGTAAATATTTTAAAATTATTTTTTCAAATTGTATTTAAAAACCGACTTTAAAAAAAAGGTTTTTCATTTAAGTTTTTAAAAGCATTTATAAAAGTCGGTCCAAGAAAAAGCTTAATAAAGTGCGATAGAATCAATTGACGTTTATCGACGTTCATTATTTCCCAAAAAAATTCTTAGAGCACAACCTGTTTCACGTGGAGGTACTGAGAGTAAATTCTTTTTTTATTATCGGGTGAAATACTAAGCTAACAAAATTTACCTTACTCAATTTAGGACAAAACATTTTTATACAACCTTAAGAAAGAATATAAAATGTATTAAATAACAATATGGTAATATTTAAAGGTGTAACCTGCGTAAATTGAACGTGTCATATCATCAGATCAGTCATTATAATATTGCGCTCTTACAGACTCCTATAAACTATCTAAATCGGAAAGTGCGTTTGCACTTTCTCCTTTTCTTATGTTTATTAGTCTCCTGTAAAACAGGTTATGGTGAGGTTCCTAAATTTAGATAGAATAAAATTAGAAAATCTTTTCTGAACAAATGCTTAACATTTTGCTACATGGCTTTTGGCAAATGGCTAACAGCACTAACATCACCAAAACAAGAAGCAGCTTGGGATAGGCTTGGGTCGTCTTCTATTCATTGTAGTGTCTTTGAGTACAAGCGAAGGTCCTGTTGTGGAGAGGCTGTCCTGTATCACATCATCATAGGCAGTGTTGCTGTTGGTTCGCACACTTATCTCATCATCATCGTTATCGTTATAACCTACCAAAGTCCACGGCTGAACATAGGCCTCCCCCATAGATTGGCTCATAGGATATTTGCCAAAGTTACCGGGCTGGAATCAGCAGGATTTTTATAATTTTGAGTTGTTCTCAGGAAGATGCTGGCCATCTTTTGTTTTAGTTCCACTCTGTCGTCTTTTAAAACACCCACGGGAAATGGGAAAGTGGATTCTAGTATACCACTACACGTCAGTGTTCTTCATATATTTGGTTATCTAATATTTTATTACGTTATGTAAGGCGTACTTGGAAATTTATATTCCTTTTTGTAAACCGTTTTTAGAGTAATTTCTAACCGTTACCGTTACAGCCTTCCAAAAGTCCACCGCTGAACATAGGCTTCCCACATAGATTGTCTCATAACGGGATATTTGTATAGTTCCTACGCTTGACAGACAGTTTGGCAACTGCAGATTTTATTTTTTACTTGTCATTAGGAAGACGCTGCTGCCCATCTCCTGGTTTGTTTGACTGACAGAACGATGTGGGGTAGTGGATATTCTTACACCGCCACTACACTGTCAAATTACTAACACTAATAGTTTTTCAAAACATTGTGATTTAATAAGAATAACATAATTTAGAGAAGATAAACAATCGGATATTACGTAAATGTTCGCAAGAAGCAGTTTGTAATACGGTAATATATCAAAGTGCCCCGAAAGTTCGCTAAAATATATTCAGAGAGTACACCTAATGGGGAAAGATTATAAATCTTTGTTGTACGCAGAACCATCTATCAGTCACCTTTATCTCATTTAAAATAAAGTTAGATTGAGGTAAAACATCCTACGTGTGCACATTTAACGCAAAGAAAATATATTTTTAAAATGTCCTCTTCGTCAATCTTTTCAGAATGTTTTTTTATTTCAGTTTATTACTATGCACTCAATTGACAGACATATACTCGGTAATTAATTATTGTTTTTTATAGAATAAGGGTGACAAACGAGCACACAGTCCACCTGGTGGTAAGTGGATGGTGCGGCCCATAGACACCTACATTTATACTCGATTAAGAATCAAAATGCCGATGCGTAGTCACCTCTGAGGACTAAGATGGAATGCCTCGTTTCCAGTAAAAAGGGTCTCCGGTTCTCTACACTCACCATACGAAACACAGCAGCATAAAGCTGCTATTTTACGTTGGTATTCTGTGAGTAACTATTTCACGATATATATATTATCCACAGTTAGAGGCGCTAATTTTGTGATGCATCATGGCGGCTGACAATTATTCTGACAAAAAACGCACGCCAACGCGGATTTACACGCAACGAAAATCAATGGACTATTATTGGAGTTCAAAATATGACTTCATGGAAATTGCGGGTTTATACGTGGTAGAGCCACGCTGCAGCTATATTATGGTTGTAGCACGAATGGGTCGGCTCGACCGGGGTAGGACCACGCTCTCACAGAATACCAGCGTAAAATAGCAGCTTCATGCTGCTGTGTTTCGTATGGTGAGTGTAGAGAACCGGAGACCCTTTTTTACTGGAAAATAGGCATTCCGTCTTAGTCCTCAAGGGTGACAACGCATCTGCTTTTTGATTCTTAATTGAGGATAAATGTAGATGTCTATGGGCCACATCATCCACTTACCATCAGGTGGACTGTGTGCTCGTTTGTCACCCTGTTCTATAAAAAAAAAAAAAAGATAAAATTAATTTTTAAAAAGAAAAGTTTGACGATCCTACAATTCATATAGTACCTAATCAAACCTAATAATCTAACCTAATCTAAAATAAAAAAATGCACATTTAAAAATACGCGGAGATATGTAAATGGCTTAGAAATTCAATATGTAATATGATAATTATTCACAATAAATGTAATAAAGGTCTGTAGAGAGTAAGATTGAAAATATTTAAAAAAACTTAACCTAACCTCTTTTTTTCTTTTACATGGGGAAATGCCTACGCATACCCGCCTCGCGGGTTCAAGAACGGGTTATGTCGGACTCGCACCGACTAAAACCCCATGGTGTTCCACCTTCTTCGCATACTGGCAGAGCCACGGGAACGCTTTCGCACACATCCGCGGGAGAGGACTACTCCCTCCCATCTCCTTCTCAGGTAAGGCGCACCAGAACACATGGTGTGCCCTCCTTCGCGGCATCCAACTTCACCTGCGCAAAGACGCCCCCGTGACCAATGCGCGAAGGCCATGGGGCCAGGAAAAACGAGCACTCAGAAGCACTAGCCTTCCTGACCCCAGCGGCGGATGTGGTCTATGGCTCCGCCGCCAACCAAGATTCGGCTGCGGAGGGTAGGGTGAGCGGCGCCTCGCAATACCAACACTCCTCTCCCCACGCAGCCCCACCACCACCGCATCAAGCCTACCGGCCCACCAACACATATCCGAAGTCGACAAGTCCAGCGTTCCCCGGCCAGCCAAGTGGGTTCCTCACTGCGGACATGACCAAGCTGACATTGCTCCCTCCCACGGGGGAACCCCAAGGCTGGGGGATTCTGGGGCGTTCGCATATGCTTGTACTTACTCTGCGATAAAGGCAGTATGAATGTTAACAAACGACTTTGACCTATCGACAATTATGTATTTGACATTGGCAATATGAACTTAGTAATGTATGTTTTATTTTATTTTATTTTATGTATAGTACCTGGATGATCGGTATTTTTTTTTGTAAATCGTGTTTTTTGTAAATTATATTTAGATACGAATTACATACTGATGAAATATGAATAATATTTTTCGATCTTACCTACCTAATTTTTATTAATTTTTTTTTAAAGCACGGTCATGTTTTTCGTGTTTATTTTTTTAAATATACTTAGATACGAATTAGATGCGTTAATAAAGGGCTCCCAATAATATTATTTTTCACAAAAGAAGGATCTTGAAAAAAAAGGGAAAAAATAATCGGACTGCAGACATCTGGACTCAAACGTGGTCTTCTGGTTTCGGGACCGTCCGATTTCCCAACTGAGCTATTATAACCTTGTAGATGAAGACAAAATTTACCTTCGTATTCTAATGATATTGTAGCAGTTTTTCATTGACTGAAAACACGGATAAAACGACATTTTCTAAAAATTGATCCTAGCTAGATCGATTTATAGCCCCCGAAACCCCCAGCATACTAAATTTCGTGAAAATCGTTGGAGATATATTAGGTCCTTACATATGAAATTAGCGTTTTGTAGTACTGACCACTTTGATCTGAGATATCTCCACTTTGGTTTAGAATTCCTAATTCAAATTTATAAATTCATTTAGCTGGTACATTTGAACTTTGAAAACAGTTATTCATTTGTTTTTTCCTCATTATTTTATTCTTTGGCGTCGCTTATTACCGCACAATGGAAAGCATGAAATATCGGTATATTTACGAGTACGAGTTCTACCGTGGCACCAGTGCTGCAGAAAAAGCTCGAATGATTAATGATGTGTACGGCGCTGGTGCCGCAAAAGAAAGCACGGTACGTTTTTGATTTCAACGTTTTCGTTCTGGAAATTTCGACCTTCAGAACCAACCCCGTGGACGGCCGGAGACAAAATGGAAAATGAAGAATTAAAGGCTATTGTGGAACGGATCCATCACAAAGCACTTCAGAGATAGCTGCAGGCTTTGTGGTAAGTGATAAAACTGTATAATCCACTTGAAGCAAATCGGAAAAGTAAAAACTTGAACGATGGGTACCTCATGAATTGAGTGAATCGAACTTGCAAACACGCGTCGACTGCTGTGTTACTTTGCTCAACCGACACAATAATGCAGGGATTTTAAATAGAATCATTACTTGTTGAAAAGTGGATACTGTACGATAATCGGAAGCGCTCGTCGCAATGGCTGAACCCTGGAGACCCAGCCAAATCCTGCCCTAAACGAAAATTGACTCAGAAAAAGTTACTTGTGAGTGTTTGGTGGACTAGCGCCGGTGTCGTTCACTACAGCTTTCTAAAATCTGGCCAAACGATTACGGCAGATATCTATTGTCAGCAACTGCAAACCATGAAGGAAGAACTAGCTGCTAAACAACCGAGATTGGTCAATCGCTCTAGGCCACTGCTGCTTCACGACAACGCAAGACCACACACTGCACAACAAACAATCACTAAGTTAGATGAGCTACAGTTGGAATGTCTGCGAGATCCACCGTACTCCCCGGACCTTGCTCCAACAGATTAACCATTTTTCCGGAATTTGGACAACTTCTTTCAAGGAAAAAATTCAACTCCGATGCGGCAGTCCAAACCGCCTTCAAAGAGTTTATTGATTCTCGCCCCCATGATTTTTTTAGTAAAGGGATCTATGTACTACCTATGAGATGGCAAAAGTGCATAGATAACAACAGTGCATACTTTGATTAATTAAATATATTTTACAAAAAAAAAATTGACTTTATATTCCTCCCGTACAAAACGCCAATTTCATATGTAACGACCTAATACATAAATTGTCTATTAACAAATATACAGACCCGGAACAACTTTGTGAAAGCCAATTTTAAATAAAAATATTATTTGACTTTGACTTTGTAGGTCCTCATTCCGTGTGGAATTAGAACCACGGCTGGCAGTGCCGCAGCCAAGGGCTTAGCCACTGCGTTACCAAACAGTATTTCGAATTTCCTATCCTACGCGACTGATTTAGTGACAAGAGGGCTGGCTATTTTTCTCACTCAAATATTGCCATTCATTGAGTAAAGCAGCCAGGCTTTGCACTTCACAGCGTCGAGTAGGAGGTAGTGTACGATAAACGATAATTTTAGTTTTTTTTATTATAGTTAATGTTGTATTAGTGTTCTCTTCTGGCTGAGATTTATAAATAATTATATAATATATAAGTTCTATACTACTATAAACATAAATAGATATTATACAATATATATATATATATATATACTTAAAATAATATATAAATACTCAGTCAGACGGAAGCCCTCAGCAAGAGAATCCAAACGGCCGAGGGTTAGGAGGAAAGAGATTGAAACCGGCGGACAATGTGGGTGGTATTACCGCCTTTTATAATTGAGCCCGGAGCGGTCCGTCACGGGGTCCTAATTGCCTCTAGTAATGCGGAAGGCTGACCTATATACCTTTTATTCACGTGATAGAGCCGCGCTGCGTCTATACTATGATTGTAGCACGAATGGGTCGGCTTGACCGGAGAGGGACCACGCTCTCACAGAATACTGGCTTAAAATAGCAGCTTAATGCTGCTGTGTTTCGTATGGTAAGTTTAAAGAACCGGAAACCATTTTTACTGGAAACGAGGCATTCCATCTTAGTCCTCAGGGTGACAATGCATCTGCATTTTGAATTTTATTCGAGGACGGTACGTGGTAGAGCCATGCTGCAGCTATATTAGTAGTATAGTTGTAGCACGAATGGGTCGGCTCGACCGGGGAAGGACCACGCTCTCGCAGAATACCAGCGTAAAATAGCAGCTTAACACTGCTGTGTTTCGTATGGTGAGTGTAGAGAACCGGAGACCCTTTTTACTGGAAAAGAGGCATTCCATCTTAGTCCTTACGGGTGACTACGCATCTGCATTTTATTCGTAATTAAGGATAGATTTAGATGTCTATGGGTCACAGCAACCACTTACCATCGGGTGGACTGTGTGCTCGTTTGTCACCCTATCTTGTAAAAAAAAGATGTCTATGGGCCTCAGCATCCACTTACCATCAGGTGGACTGTGTGCTCGTTTATCACTTATATTCTATAAAAAAAATGCCTAGATCAAGTAATTTGCACAGATGGCTACTGAAATAATTAAAGCTGGCATACAACCCCACATGTCGGTACCACCTTGAGAGCCAGGTACAGATATTTTGTTTTCTTATCTGTTTCGACTTTCACGATCATAGCCTTCACTTACTATTATATATTATTATATTATGTAAATAAAAAAAATACAAAAACAAATCCAGATATCACATCCATCATCGCTTTGTGCATCTACGCCTCGTGTTTCCACTCGAACGAGACTTTACGGGGCCTCGCCGGGGAAAGTAACGGATAGCGAGGCTAAGGCTTTGAAACAAGGATAAAATGTATGTACAGGATTTTATTTCATAGCTGTATCGACGTCGCTATTAACAAAAATTGCTGAAGTGAAATAACTCTATGTATGTTGGTAAAAATTATATGTGAAATGTCGAATGAAAGAAAATACGGAAATCATTTTATATCATACTAGCATTTTCTCCTGTATTGTAGGGGCAGTTTACATACATACGTTTTACAAGGACAAACATCCAGACTCGGAACAATTATTTGTAGGTCATACAAATTAATACTTAACTAACCATGACGCTAATTCTTTAGTTTTTTGATAAGGATCGTCTTTCATCGTTACTTTTAATTTTATTTCATGACTATATATGTATCTTAGGGTCTGGTCGTCGACGTGGTTCTTTCTTCAAGTTGAAGTTTTCACAACGTATCGCTTTCGTTGTGAAAATTAATTAAAGTCAAACAATAGAATGTCATATTTCTTTTTAATTTTGAATGTTATCGTTTTTGTATTTGTTTCATTGTTTCATTACAGCACTTCACAAGTCCACTGCTGAACATAGGTCTCCTCCAAGGAATGCCACAAAGCACGGTCCTGAGCCACCTAAATCCATCGACTTCCTGCAAGTCTTATCAGGTCGTCACTCCATCTAGTGGGCCCTACACTTCGCCTACAGGTACGAGGCTGCCACTCGAGGACCTTTCTTCCCCATCGGTTGTCGGTTTTTTGAGATATATGGCCGGCCCATTGCCACTTCAGCTTTCTAATCCGTTGGGTATTAATAGTTTTTTTAAAAAATCAGTATGACATTTATTTCGAACAGCGGATTAATTCGTCATTCAAACTTATTTCTACGACGTCTATTGTTTGGTGAACAATACAATGAAAATCCGGAACAAAACTTGCACCAGCCGAGCTATATTGATGATTACTTTCATAAATTTTAATATTACAGTTTATTGTAAAGGTAAATTTTGGGGTGTAAGGGAAAAGCACCAATTTATATACCATTTTCATTATATATCTACTTACGAGTTCCATCCCATTCGGTTAACATTTTTACAGGTGCAGAAGGTCGCTGCAGGTCTCCATTGACTGGAGTAGTGTAGAAGTCGATTATTCGCGGCGTCATAGTCTTCGTGAAATTTGATATTTGCTAAGTTAGAGAGCTCCAACATATTTCGGCAATTATTCCTGGAATAAACTTAAATACCATTACAGAATTCACCTATCTTCCTTTAATATATATATATATATATATATATATATATATATATATATATATATATATATATATATATATATATATATGTATATATATATATATATATATATATATATATATATATAATTCTTCAGTCCGTGTGTATGTGACTGAACTCCTCCTTAACAGCTGGACGGATTTTGATAAAATTTTATTAAATTCGGTTGATTCGAGATTGGTTTAGATTAAAAATTGGTAGGAAGTGCTGTTGACGAGATCAAGAAATCACACGTGCAAAGCCTGGGCAGATCGCTAGTTATAAATAAAATATGAATGATTAAATGAAGATGACAAATAAATGATTTGATTATTAAATAATTATTAGAAAAGTAATATAATGTAATGAATGGTATGAATATTTTCAACACGCTTTTATTAGCTTCGCGTGTATCTATCTATGTAACAGAATCTTTTAATATAATTTTCACCAACTTGTAGATGGCGGATTGACTTGAAAATTTGCACTCGTTTTAAAGACAAATGGCCATATAATATAATAATATAATATTATAATATAATATAATATTAATAACTTTATCCTAGTATCCTGATCAGGATCACCAGTATAAAATAAAATAACTTTATGTTTAGCGTGTTTCTTTAGTTTGTTTAAACTGCAATTATTACGCACTGTACATTATTTTGCATGACATGTGGCTAAATACGTAGGAGCTTATACGTACGTAATTTCCAATATACGTCTGTTTACGAGCAATATTTATACAATTGTTTAATATTTTGTAATTAATTGTTTTAATTGTTTGTAATCCCGTTCTTGAAAACGGCTTGAAAATTATTTTGATGAAATTTACGGTTAGTACAAGAGGTTGCGGGGCGAAAATCAATCTAGCTAGGTCTAATTTCTCGGAAAATTAATTTTCTCCGTATTTTCACTCACAAAGACATAATCTTGACTTGCCCAAGTAAAGATTGGTACTTTCTCCATATCATATGCATAATGGCTATAGCGTATGTCTACCACGCCACGCGTGTTCGATTCCCGAAAAGTGATTTTAGTTTCTATTTTTTATGAAATTTTGTGATTAGATGGTTTTGCAAGTTTTTATAGCTATATAAAAACATGCAAATCCCTATGTGAAATCCCTGATGTTTTTGTGCAAGTTTGTCTAGATAGGAATAATCCCTAAGAAGATTATATTTTTCTAACTAAACCAAAACAAATTTGTTACCACCTTGCCATAAATATTTTGTTTAGGTAGGGTTATTATACTATTAAAGAGTACATGATTGATAATAACCCCTGGAAATGAGGTGATTGCTACCATGCTGTTGCTAATGTCTTCATACTAATTGTATAAAAATAATATATTGTAAATTAATTTTATTTTAAGAAAAGCCCGCTGGCCCAGAGGTTTTTTCCGAACCAGTGGTAAAAGTAAAAAATTACTTCAATTAATTTTCAATTATTCAATAACTATTCCTGTAATCTATATTGAATAAAAATTATTCTATTCCATTCTACTCCATTCCATTCCATTCCATTCCATTCCATTCCTCTCCATTCCATACCATTCTATTCCATTCCATTCAATTCCATTCCATTTCATTCCATTCCGTTCTACTCTGTTCTACTCTATTATACCCTGTTCTACACTGTTCTACCCTGTTCTACCCTGTCCTACTCTGTTCTACTCTACTCTGTTATACTTTGTTCTACTCTGTTCTATTCTATTCTCTTCTATTCTATTCTCTTCTATTATATTCTATCGGGAAGTGGCTGCTTCCTATCTTCTATTAATATTTGTAGCCTAATATATCCCCGATCCTAGTTAATCGACTTTTTACTTTATCTTTTTATCGAAGAGTTTAAAGTGATTCCATATTAATTTTAGGAAATGTACAGCCGTGGTAACTCGGAGGCTAAGCACTCGATATAAATTTCACAGTACGCGAGCAATCCAGTTTCAATCTGATCGGCACCTATGAAATTTTGTTAATTGCAATTTTAAATACTGATTTACCAGGTGCACCGCGGTGAAAGAAAACAACGTGTCGGCAACCTGCATGTCTGAGAAATTCTAAAACTAAAATTTTTCAAGGACATGAGTTAAGTCCACGAGCATGCAATGGGGCAGTGCCGCGGACACGAATGCGGGATTCAAACTCGCGGTTCTGTAGCGTCGCGAGCAAACGCTCAACCACTGCGCTACAGCCGCCATTACACGAATTATTCAGAATTTAAACGTTACTACAAGCAAATACCAATACGAAGCTGCATATTTTATACTAACGTAACGTACTTTTAATTAATATGCGGATATGCTGACCCACATCGAGCACGAACCTTCCGTCAATTATGAATTCGTTCTGCTTTCATCCGATAGAAATGGGCTGTTCATATCAGGATGCTTTCATCCGATAGAAATGGGCTGTTCACAGCACAATTTGATTCCATTTAGAAACTAATTTTCTCTGACATAAACCAAAATTTTGAGTCGGCTCGTTCGTATTACAACTATAATATATCTGCAGCGTGGCTCTACCACGTTAAAGAAATAAACAAACTAACTATTATGTTAATTATAATACGACTCGATAGCGCAGTGACGTAGCGTTTGGCTACGACACTTCGGACGCGGGTTTGATTACTGCACGGAATAAGTAAAAATAACATATCTTTGTTTGTTTGACATAAAAGTAAGATAAAGTAGTAACCTTCTTTCATCTAACCGGGCACACGTGCTGCTTCTTTCTTGACTTGACTTCACTTAAGATTTTACAATTTTGGTCGCAATAAACCTTTGCGCATAGAACACGGGGGGGCCTTTGCATAGGTAAAGTTGGAGGCCGCGAAGTAAGGCGCGTCTTGTATTTTGATGCGCCTTATCTGAGCAGGAGAGGGGGTAGGATGTATACGAAACCGTTCCCGTAGCCTTGACAATATGCGGCGATGGTGGAACACCATGGAGTTTTAGTCGGTACGAGTCCGACTTGACCCGTTCTTGCCCCGTAATGCGGATAAGCGTAGGTATTACCCATGTAAAAAATGCATCACTTGTCGACTTCTGCACCATAAATTTGCTTTGGCACTCTATTCTCTTTCTACGTATTTTTTGACGATGAAACTTTATCTGATAGATTAAATTGAAACATCCGCAGTGCGATTGTGTAGCTCTGGTGAGAATCGTGGTTGGCTTTGTTTTGATGTTATTAATTTTTTGTTATGTACGTTGTATTGTGTGAATGTATCAGTGTCGATAATAAGCTGATGTCGTTTTTATAATAATACTAGCGACCCGCCCTAATTTTGCCGGAATAGGATTTTTTATAGAATAATAATGAAAAGCGAGCACACAGCCCACCTGATGGTAAATGGATAATGTGGCCCATAGACATCTACATCTATCCTCGATTAAGAATCAAAATGCAAATGCGTTGTCATCTCTGAATACTGCGATGGAATGCCTCGTTTCCAGTAAAAAGGATCTCCGGTTCTCTGCACTCACCATTCGAAACATAGCAGCCTTAAGCTGCTATTTGACACTGGTATTCTGTGAAAGTGTGGTCCTTCCCCGATCCAGCCGACCCATTCGTGCTACAACCATAAAATAGCTGCAGCATGACTCTAACATGCATATACTATTGTGGCGTTATTTAAATTTAATGAGTAATGAGTAATGAGTAATGAGGAATGAATTGTGGTCAGCACTGTCCGTGAACCGTGTGAGCAGTATCCTCAAACGAGCACTGCAATCTCTTTATAGGGATTCTAGTGCTTGTGTAAGGATAAACAGGGCATACACTGAATGGTTTTATCGAAAAAGGTGTTAGACGGGATGTAGCGTCACCGTGGCTGTTTAATCTGTTCATGGACAATTGCTTGACAGACAAAAAGAAAATAAAAAGTGGGTTGAGAATGAATGAGTTACTCGTCAAATGTTTTCTCTATGCTGATGACCAAGTACTACGTCTTCGGCCGAGGAGTTGCAGGAGATGGTAACTGCTATGAGTGGAGCTTTGTTAGGGGAATGAAGATGAATGTAAAGAGGCAAAGTGATGGTGTTTGATGAGATGAGGCAGTGACAGACTGCAATATCGTGATTGGAGATGAACAAATTGAACAGGTGAAGGAGTTTGTATCTGGGTTCAAAGTTTACAAGAGATGGAAAGTGTGAGTGATATCGAAAGAAGAGTGAATGAAACATGGTGAATGGAGCTTTGCACTCCTTTATGAGCAGTCGGAAGTTGTCTAACAAGGCTCGTTTGGCTGTGCATGAGGGTGTTGGCCCGACACTCATGTGAAGTGAAAGTTGGGTATGGCAGAAACTTGAAAGCAGAATAAATGCAGTTGAGATAGAGCGTTAAAAGTATGATAGGAGTTAAATTGAGAGACAGGATAAGAAATAGTGAGATAAGGAAACGTTGTGATTTGAAAGAAGATGTAGTGACAAAAATTGAGAAGGTATGCTGAGATGGTTTGGCCATGTCGAGAGAATGAATGAAGAACGATTGACGAAAAAAGTGTATAAGGCAGTGTGAATAAAGTGTTGGAAGGGTAGACCTAGGAGGACGTTTCTCGACCAAATCAGGGACGTCTTGAAAAAGGGCAGTCAAGTACCCTAAACCGAAGAGCATGTATGAAGGGAATAATGAAAGTGGACGAAGCGAAACAAGTATGTAAGGATCATGTGTAAGTGGAAAGAAGTGGTCTCTGCCTACCTAAGGAAAGAGGCGTGATTATATGTAATAATAATGTATTTAAATTTAAGATAATAAATGACCATTTATTTCACCAATTTGTTTTGTCAAAAAAATCTTCAAGTTATTCGGATATAATATGACTTAGATTCCACTTCTTATCACATCTTATCCGTTCGTACAGTTTCATCACAATTGGTTCAGCTATTTCGTAGATAATCCCGAACAGAGAGGCAGACAGAGAAAACTTTAAAAATGGTTATTTATGACTTCATAGACATTGAGGTTGATAGAAGTCAGTTATTTCAATTTTGCATTTCAATTTTATTAATATGTATAGATGTCACTTAACGTTACAAAATATTATCATAATGAAAAACATACCGCAGTTAAAGATATTATAATAATTTAGTTCAGCGGGTCACATTAATGCAGACAGACGTAGTAATTTCATCATTCATCATCATCATTACAGCCGTTCACAAGTCCACTGCTGAACATAGGCCTCCCCCAATACATAGTAATTTATTAGGAGAAAATGCAGAAACATTACTATTTTTGCATATTACTTGGTAGAGCCACGCTCTCACAGAATACCAGCGTGAAATAGCAGCCCAATACTGCTGTAGTTTGTATGGTGGGAGTAGAAAACCGGAGATTCTTATCACTGAAATGAAAGCATTCCACTAACATGGAAGGGGTGACAACGCATATCCGTTTTCATTTTTAATCGAGGATAGATGTGTTCTCGTGTTCGGTGGATTATATGCTGGTTTGTCATCCTTATTCCATAACAAATTATAATATCAGACAAAAATAGGAATATGTGCATTAATCAAAACTGTTTAATTTAATTACTTATCTATTATATTTCATAGTGTTACAAAATTATTTGTTAAATTTGTTTGTGTACGTAATGGAATTGCTCTAAGCTTGCTTGCTTGTTTCTATAAACAAGTTGTTTAATTAGTTGAATAATGGAACTTAATACAAATGAATAATTTTAATTTTATTTTCACCTATGATCAACAAAATAATAATGACTGAGCTACATTTGAAATGACACCAAAACCATGCCAAAATCATGCCAAAATCATGCTCAGCTTATTGTAATATTTTTCTATTGTTATTTGGAACCAACAACATGGTTTTAGGTGCATATGTGTTAGTCTAGCAGTGAACTTTTACGGGCTAAAAACGTACGTATTTGCGTGTATAGAATTTGAGCATGGCTTCAAATATACGCAATGCTCCATCTGTGTTTCTTTTTTAAACTAAGATTTTCACACAATAAACAAAAGTACAACTTATCTATATTATGATATCTAATATATATAAAATTAATTGTTCCTATTTCATGCGCTACCATACCGTTCATCAGATTGCGGTAAAACTTTGTCAACATATTGTTTGCACTTGCGAGAAGGTTATAGGCATGGTGAAATTAACTTACAGTAAATGGCGCGCGTATCGTACCGACAAATTTATTTGAAAGTTCTATATCATTCAATATTAATGAATGTATTATCATTCCTAATAAAACAATATAAAAACGATATTTCCACTATTATTTCTTCTGCGGCTGCGCCGCGCCGTGTACCAGCTAGTATATAAATATTTACCAACATTACTTGAATTGTAATTTTCGGTGTTCGTTCGAAAATGCATTTCATATCCAATTTCGTTTTCTTTTATTCTATTTTCGGTCGGGCTCTACCTACAAATAAGTAGGTCTTGATGTTCATCTTAAACGTGTAGTGGCGGTGTAAGAATATCCACTACCCCATATCGTTCCGTGGGCGTCGTAAGAGGCGACAGAGGGAAACTGAAACACGAGATTAGCGGCAGCATCTTCCTGATGACAACTCAAATATTTAAAAAAAACTTCGGTTACTAATTCGCAAATCACTATGGCAAAATCTCCCCTATAACGTAATCAATAGGGGAGGCCTATGTCCAGCTGTGGGCTTTTATATGCCGGATTGGATGTTTATTTATGTGCAATATATGTACGTAAAACGCCTCAACCATACAGGGAGCCTTGGAGAAACCTACTCTTATACATGAGTTGCTTCATCCCGCTAACCGAATCACTATACACCCATATAACGCACCCAATCACCAATGTACTGACGAAGAGACAGCATATTATACGTTTTACACGGATGGTAGCAAACAGGAGGATGGAGCCGTGGAGCCACCTTTATATGCCAGTCAACACAACCTCACTCCATAGTGACAACCAAAAGTTCAAGCTTTGTAAGTTCAAAATTGTTCGCAATTCGGGAAGCATGCAAATGGGCTATCTCACACATATACACACCGACTCACGCTCATCCATTCATGCAATTCAGAACAAGAAGTAACACACCCTTAGTCACACACATACACAAATACTTACATCAACACAAATCTATAGGTACCATATACATCAACTGGGTTAAGGACACTCAGGTATATCGGTAACGAAGCCGCCAGTGCGGCCTCTAGACTTCTGGTCGCCTGATTACTCTGAGTTCCCTACACACATCAAGCACATAATTAGGAAAAACAATCGCTCCACCTGGCAAACTAGGTACCTCAGTGCATCACAGGGCAAACGCACAAGAAACCTTCTTCCCACGCTGAATGGTATTGAAAGGCTGCGAATATTGACTCCAACTAACTTCTACCTTACACAATTTCTCACCGGACACGGTTATCATGAAAAATATCTGCACCGTTTTAAAATCATTAAAAACGATAAATGTCCGACAACCGCACAGCTCAGACGTTGGAACGTCTATTGGAGAACTGCCTTCTGCCGATACAGAGTACATCACGAATTACTGTGCAATAAGTTAAGAGTGTCGCCATACAAACTCACGGAACTGATGAGGAAGGAATCGGCTCTGGATTCCTTCATAAAACTAAATGAAAATATACTTAAGAACCTAAAGAACTTTAATAGCGGTAACAATGATTAAATTAGTAAGTAGGTATAAAAATAATTATACTCGTAAATTAAAGAATATGGAAGGTTTAGAATGTCTTTCTGTTTTCTTTCAGTTCTCTTTCACTACTGCATTTTTTGTTATTTATTTGCTAGTTATAATAATAATAATAATAATAATTTATTTGCATAAAACATGGTATATGATAGATTTTACAAAACGTTTTAGATCAGCATGTTTTGCTACGGTTATTCATAGCATGCAAATTTTTTTTTATATTAATATTTTTGGCTACAAAAATCCTTAACACTATAGAAATTACAATTATTTAGCCACTGATATAGTTTTAATTTAAATGATTTTAATATTTTTATATTAAATATTATAATTATTTAATATTTTTAAGTAATTAGGTATCTTATTATATAACTGAACACACATAAATAAACAACTTTTATTATATTTTCTTAATTTAGGATTATCGTTTAGTACAAGTCTATGGATCTCGACGACTGCGGGGATTTAAATCATCTACCGTTGTAAACAACGTTTTGTGCTTCTGTTACAAACATACATACTTCATAGATATAAAGTGATGGTAGTGGTAATAAAGGATTTTTAAACACTGGTTGACACGATTCATTCAGTTTTAGCCCACATATAGCTCTAATGCATTTTTTTGCGCGACAAATGCTTTATTTTGATCAGTGCTGTTGCCCCACATTATAAGACCATACCGCAGTAAAGATTCTACGTATGCATGGTGGGACATGACAGCGGTTTTATGTTTATTATGTTTTTATTTGTTTAAGTGCATACGAATTTATTTATTTTGATAGAGACATCGTTTACATGGTTTCCAATTTATATCGTCATCTATAATTAACCTAAAAATTTCGTATGACTAGCTGCTTTTATTTTGGAATGTTAAGTTTAAGATTATGTTTATTATTAGTGCATTTATTAATTGTATATATAAAGATTTGTCTAAATTAATTTTTAAATTATGTATGTCAACCCAATTAATTAAAGTATCTATTGTATTTTTTGTCAGCTTCGTGATCACTCATATTATTTTTTTTATTGGAAGTCACGATTATGGAAATGTCATCAGCAAATAGAATATGCTTCGTCATATTGATAATGTCATTTAAGTACAATAAAACAGAATTGGACCGAGAACACTTCCTGTGGAACGCCATATTTATTGTTTCGGTATTCGGACGAGTACGTTATTATGTCCATTTACATCTGCTTTAGTAACAATAACACATTGTTGCCTATTATAAAGATATGATGTAATCCATTGAAGTGGTGATCCTCTAATTCCAATCTTTTCCAATTTCTGTAACAATAGGTCATGTGAAACTAGGTCAAAGGCTTTAGATAGGTCAAAAAATAGTCCCATGGTAAAATTACTATTTTTATGAGTGAAAAAATTGCCAAAGTTGTAGATTTATCTTTTTGAAAGCCGTACTGTTCGTTTGATATAATGTGATATTTATTACAAAATTCAATAAGTCTTTTATACATGCATTTTTCATATATTTTTGATATAACGGAGATTAGGGTTATAGGTCGATAATTATTAATATCACATTTCTCTCCTTTTTTAAACAGTGGCTTAACTATTGATAGTTTCAATGCATCTGGAAAGATTTCACAAGACAATGAAAAATTAATTAAATATGTCAAGATTTCAATTAATTCAATTATACATTTTTTTATTATTTTTGTATTTATGTCATCGTACCCTTCAGAGCTAGTATTTTTTAATAGCATTATTTCCCTTGTAACCTCATTTTCAGACATAGGTCTAAGAAACATAGAGTTGACATTCGCGCCGTTAATAGTTACATTTTTCGCTGTAGTGTGTATTGTTGATTCACAGGTCAAATCAATAAAATGATTGTTAAAAGCAGAAGCTATATCTACAGGATTCGTAAGAACTTTATTATTAGCTATAACTTTTCTATATTTTTCTTGTCATATGGGTTAGATATTTCTTACGACATTACAAACAGACACTTTAATTTTATTTATTTGTATAGATAAATTAGACAGACCAGCGCCATTACATGGCACATGGTCACCTATTAATTAGCCCTCACGTTAAAAATTTATTTCAACGTTCGGTCACCGATGGGCGACAGAATACGAAGCCAGATCGACGAACCATATATATTATATTGGTTGTTTTTGTATATGTTGGTGTGTTCCTTATAATCTCATGTTGTATGTAAACAGGATACGATGTGCGAAGTATGAAGACTCTGGATCTATCTCCGAGTAGGCATGATGATGTGAGGTTTATGGCTAAGACTTTGTGAACTTTAATTTAGTAAAAGCTTTACAAATGCCTGTAATCACATTAACTTCCTTATTTATATATTTTGTAAGATCTGACTTATACTAAAACTGAGTGGTCACACATGGGATAAACTTTTCTACTGCCGCGTTTGTCTAGTGGTCGTAAGCGCGACTGCTAATCCTGTGTCAAGGTTCAAATGCCGAGTTGAGCCAAAACAGTTATTAAGTTAACTTTCAAGAAATTCTCCTTAACCGGAATCCAGAATTTGGCGGTGTTTTACTCCGATGCCTTGCAAAGCAAATAAACCCATTGGCCCTGCGCATGTTTCTACGGTTGTGTCGGTTTACCGTCCCATCGCACTTTGAGAGTAGTATAACCTGTAACAAACTTTAGTCTGGAGTACGTTATATTTAAATGAAACTAGTTTTGGATTTTATCGCGTATATTAACTTATTTTATATTCCGACGTTCAGTACTTGCACCCATGGTCACGGGGAGGAGGGGACCATGGGTGCTGTAAAGTACTCAAGAAACGTCGGGAATATAAAATAAGTTGTATAAAATCCGTAAACTAGTTTCATTAAATGTGGTATTCGCGTATATGAAATCATTAAGTACGTTATATTTTACAAATTCCAGGATTGTTCCATAATTGTTTTAGTAAACTAATAAATCCTTCGTAATTTATCTCATGAATTCCCAGCACGGTCCTCCGTGATCGCACGCTCTAATATTCGCTAAGGCCTTTAGAATTGGACCAATATCAGACATATTATTTGCCTATGATTGTGTGACATCTGAACAAACATAAGGCTTAAATGCGTGCTTTTTATTTGATTACTTAAGTCTATACTAATCGTTTACACTGTTAATATTTATTTTGTTTTAATTTTATTTCAGTCTTGATACATCCTTTGTCTGTTCAAAATTCAATTTCGTTTACTTAAAGGGTTGTTAATGAAATGTCAACAGAGAACTTTCTAACTTTGCAGAGGCAGATCTTGACTGTTATAAAAGTAAATTGATGTTAAGTTAGATGTTCAGAACTAATTAAAATTATGTAATGACTTAAAACAGTTTTCATGTTCTTAAAAGCACACCTCGTGTTGTGGTTAGATGTTTATGCTTTTTTTTTTCGGCGTTGTTAAGTTACTTTAAAAATGTGCCACCAGGCATAAGTTTCTTAAAAGTAGCCAATTCTTAATACACGCTACTCGTGCACTAGGAAGCTGCTGCCATCACTAGCCTGTAAGATGATCACACGGTCACCAGGCTTCATTAACCAATAAGCAGAATATATTATGTGCAGTGCAGTTGGAAGTTGTTTTAGAAAAATTCCTTCTGAGAACATTCGATTTTGCCTAGTTGTCACGCTTGGCAACCGCAGTTTTTTTTTTCATTATTTTCAGATGTTATCAGAAAGATGCTGCTATCCATCTCCTGTTTCAGTTCCCTCTGTCGCCTATTACGACACCCAGATTTTGTTTGTCACACATATATAAAAATCACATTTAGTTTTTTTTTAAATTTATTTACTAGCTGTCCCTCGCGACTTCGTCCGCGTGGTATTTACTACGATTTCCAGGCTTTTATTTTTTTTGCACGGAACCCTGATTCTTTTCTAAAATAAAAGTATATACTAAGTTACTCCTTTTAACATCAGCTATCTGCCAGTGAAAGTCCGTCAAAATCGGTCCAGCCGTTTCGGAGATTAGCCGGACAAACTTTTACGTGGTAGAGCCATGCTGCAGCTATATAGTAGCATAGTTGTAGCACGAATGGGTCAGCTCGACCGAGGAAGGACCACGCTCTCACAGAATACCAGCGTAAAATAGCAGCTTAATGCTGTGTTTTGGTATGGTGAGTGTAGAACCGAGGACCCTTTTTACTGGAACGAGGCATTCCATCTTAGTCCTCACGGGTGACAACGTCTGCATTTTATTCGTAATCAAGGATAGATGTAGATGTCTATGGGTCACAGCAACCACTTACCATCAGGTGGACTGTGTGCTCGTTTGTTACCCTATTTCTATAAAAATTTTAGTAAAAGCTGTTATTTTAATATTAAAAACAGACACTTCAATTTTATTTATTTGTATAGATGTAACAATTTATGTACACACAAACAACGGAGAGGACATATCATGATGGAACATCCTTGCTCCACTTTTGCTGGTGAAAGGACTTCTTTTTTGGCCTTGGATTCGGTCTGGGTAGATACCTTCCTCTTACCTACTTCTGAAGCGAAATTGCATTGCTTGCACTGCTGTGTTTCGGTCTGAAGCGTATAGACAGCTAGTATAATTACAAACTGTGAGGTATTTTATATAAGTCTCTGATGTGTGAACGCATCTGTAGTCTTCTTTGTTTGAAGTGGGCTGCAGGTGTCCATGGACTTAGCAGATACCGCAGTCCACTTACTGCCGAGGAACAAAAGTATGTCGTAGACATGTGAAGTTCGCCGACACGCACTGGAACAGCTCGGCGTACTAATTGATCCATAGCGCTCTCAGAAATGAGAGGAGGCCTGTTATTGGTATTAGGGTTTTTTCTTTAAAAAAAAAAACGTTACCTCCACACTAGGATTTCTCCTGTATCGTGGGGGCAGTTTACATACATAAATTTCACAAGGACAAACATCTAGACCCAGAACAATTATTTGTAGGCCATACAAATACTTGTTCCGTGCGGGATTCGAACCAGCGGCCCGTAGCACTGCAACTCATTGCTAACCGACTGCGCCACGGAGCCGTCAATGTCTTTAGAGAAAACAATCTTCTAATTACAGTACTTTCTTTAATATAGAACAACGCATTTACAATTTACAGTAAAAACACTCAGTTTTGTAACCAGAGACACAAGACGGATTCATAGACGAGATAATATAGATATTAAGAACAGACAGTGTTGCCCTCTGGTGAATTAAAGTTAAATTTTTATTCTTTTTCTAACACCTGTGCTCTGCAGTAGAACGCATTTTAAATATTTAAATATAGTTGGTCAGTTCGTACAAGGGCGCAACTTATTTCATAATGAAATTTCTTCCAGTGAGGCCACTTTCAAAGATATGATAAATAAAAGATAATAAAATTGTGCACTTTGTTATTACTAATACATACAAGGATAAAATAAATACATATGTCTGCACTTTAATTCTGTCAATCTCTCTTCTCCTGTATGAAGTAGAAATAAGATAAGAAATAAGACTACAATATTCACACACAAAGCGGTGACGTTTGTCGATTTACACTTCAAATAAGTAGCATGAGTTTAGTTACAGGGCAGTTGACAGTAAACGGTTTTATGTGGGCAGTAACGTTCAAATGTCTTCGCGAGGTTAGTTAAAAATATAATTTTATATTTTGAGGGTCGAACAGGAACACGTTGCGTCCTGTCAACTTATGCACTGAACTAAACTCGCTCGTTCACAGGTGGCGAGCTTAGTTGCGGGTGGCGGGAGACGTGCGGGAGGGCAACACTTGAACTTAACTCGCCATAAAATAACCGGCCGGCTATTCCGTTCAACAATTGTTAATTTGCTACTTAACTCACTAATTGCCGTTCAAACGAGTTTTTACTTAACTCGCCAGGTTCACAAGTTAACTCGCTACTGTACTTCTCGAAGTGTAAATCGGCTTAAATCGGTCTTTGGTCAGTTCACACAGAGACGACGTGACGCGACGATGCTTCGTGAAATTATCGATATTCGAATTATCTCAATAAAATGTATCTTTTCGTGTAGTAAATAAAGTTATATTTTGTATCACTATCTTAAAATTGCGCGCCGCGTCACGTCGCGTTATGTCTCGGTGTGAACTGACCCCGGTACAAAGCACTGCTCTCCTACATTCAACGCGTGTCGCTTGTTATTTATATTTGAAGTAGTAGGGGTCACGTAGAATATATGAGCGTTACTAACACCAGAGGAGTAAAATCACGCTCGTTAAGGAACATCTCACCAATGTCAGTTTTTCCTCGCGGGTCTACCTCATACATGTCTTGCGGGAAACGGACGAGTTATATCGTGCACCGACTAAAACCCCGTAGTGTTCGACCATAGCTGTATAAAATAAAATTTTAAGATGTGTCCCTGAGCTGTTCGCTCATCAAATATTATTTCGTGTCCTTCCTATAACTTTTTATTTTAATTTAATACGCATACTGTTTTTCTTTTTCGTGGTTTTTTTAATTGTTAATGCACAAGTTAGTAGTAAGGAGTTTATACTGAGGCGTGCGTATTTTAATCCGTTGCGTAGAATGTTTTTGTTCTAAATGTGTGTAAAAATGGTTCTTTTTTTTTCTATAAGGTTAAATTTTTAAATACTACCGAAAAAATAAAGAGTTAAATTAGAATGTATTCTTCACAGCAAACGATAATTTGAAGTTCTATATTGTTTTCTTATATTTATACGAATACTACAAATCGAATAAAACTAGACTTCAAGTTACTGTAAGCTCGTTCTGCTTAGGTCGGACCAAAAATGCATTTTCGAAAGGTAACTCGGGTTTACTATGACATCGGGACGTCAAATACGTACTTCTCCCGTGGTGCTGAAAAGTATCTGAAACGTCGACAATTAAAATAAGTAAAAATAATTTAAAATTAACGCGATAAAATCCGCAAAAATAGTTTTTTTTTTCATTTTGAAATTCTGTTAGTTTTAACCATAAATTGAAATGCAACATTAAGTACAATAAATTTATTTTAAACAAGTTTGTATACCACATACATACATTTTTCTGCCGACTCCTTTTCTGCCTGTCCGTGTCCAGGCTATGAGGCATAGGCACCTAGTGACAAACGTATCTGCAGCTTTCTCATTTCAAGTTAGCTGCAGGTGTCTGCGTTTTGATGATTAATAGCGAATAGAAATGCATCCACTTACAATCAAAAAATGATATATCAACACACGTCACGCCCACGAATATAGTGTGTAGTGCGTATATAACGACCCTAATGCCGTTGCAAATAGAGTAAGTAGATTGGTATCTGAGATATAAGAGACTGTTTCTGAACTTTACGAAGCAATTTAAGTTTCTAATGGTTAAATACAGTACCGTCTTAAGTAAATGACTTTGTGATAACGTTTAGAGAACTTCCGTAGTAATTTTATAAGAGGTCGAGTAACTGCAGCACGAATGGGCGGGAAAGGATCGTGCATGCAAAGAACAAGTGAGATTTTTTTATAGAATAAGGGTGACAAACAAGCGCACAATCCAGCTGATGGTGGATGCTGTGGCCATAGACATCTACATCTACCGTCGATTAAGAATCAAATGCAGATGCGTTGTCACCCCTGAGTACTACTGTCTCGTTTCCATTAAAACAGGTTTTCAGTTCTCTGCACTCACCATACGAATCACAGCAACATGAAAGATGTTATTTCACGCTGGTATTCTGTGAGAGCGTGGTCCTTCAGTCTAGTCGACCCATTCACGCTGCAACCATAAATATAGCTGCAGCATGTCTCTCACCACGTATACCACGAAATACTGTAAACGTGCGTAATGTTGTGTTTCATATGGTGATTGTCGAGAATCGGAGACCCTTTCTACTGGTAATAAACCAATTCATGTTAGTCACCATGGGTGATAATGAAAATGTTTTGACTTAAACAATAATAAATAACATATTATTGTTTAAGTCAAAACATAATATAATAATATACTAAAAATGCAGCTACCGTTACCATAAGACTGACCGTGTGCTGCTTTTACCGACCTTACTAATTAAACCAACAGTAACAGTAAACGTCCAAATCCCATATTAGACGGAGACACACACACTCTTGTTACGATATTCTATTAAAAATATCTATTTAAAAACTCGATCTAGAGTCACCTACATCTATCAACTTCATGCAATAAAGTTGTTACGAGTTATTTTTTTAAACATTTTCTAGAAATAATGCTTGGAATTTGCTGTGTTAAATATTAATTTGTGCTCTATAAAATACAGACCACAAATCATTACAAAAGAACACCGATCCCTACCAAGAAAGATTCGTGTGACTATTGATAATATTATCCTAATTTCAATGAGGGCTAATAATTTTCTGCTCACCAGATGTCGCTAGTTGACACTGAGGTAAAGTTTTTTGTTACACAATGTCATTTAATTAAGAAGTAAATTTTAATAAAAGTTTATCAGTTTCTAGAGTATTACATTAATACACAAAACAATGCCTCAGTAGTTTGCTCTTTAATTTTTTGCACATTTTTAACTTTTTTTAAAATTTTCTACTTTCATGAATATCTGTGGTTTGTTTTATTTATTTTTAATCTTATTAATATAAAATATAGCTAATACCACAGAAAGAAACATTAACCTTTGCATTTTCCGAACAAATTAACTTCCCCGCTATGATATCTGTCAAATATTATACCTCACTTTTAAGTGGCGCCGCCCTGGTGGCAGAAAAAGTCGTGGATGCCCTCATTGAAAAAATGGGAAGTGGCTACTGCCGTACATGTGTTATGTGTTATCAACTCTGAGCACTGTAACAAGCCTGTAATCATACAGGCTTTCTATTCACTTCAGACCTAAACACAGCAGTGCAAGCACTGCTATTTAGCGGCAGTAATAGGTAAGACCCTACAAGTACGTTCGCTTATAATTATGGTATTATTTCATGCATTAAAAGCAATAAAAGATATAAATTTGGACAAAAAATTAATTATGACTCTATTTCTAGACAGGCCGCTGAATAATCGGATTTATCATAGAAATTTTTTTACGTGGTAGAGCCATGCTGCAGCTATATTAGTAGTATAGTTGTAGTACAAATGGGTCGGCTCAACCGGGGAAGGACCACGCTCTCACAGAATACCAGCGTAAAATAGCAGCTTAACACTGCTGTGTTTCGTATGGTGAGTGTAGAGAACCGGAGACCCTTTTTACTGGAAAAGAGGCATTCCATCTTAGTCCTCACGGGCGACAACGAATCTGCATTTTGATTCTTTATTGAAGATAGATGTAGATGTCTATGGGTCACAGCAACCACTTACCATCAGGTGGACTGTGTGCTCGTTTATCACCCTATCCTATAAAAAAAAATTCTCCCGGGTCCAATTCTCCTCCGAGCTTAAAACTGAATATTTTATATGAATTTTCAAGACAAAAGAGATTGTTATTTATGATACTTATTGCTTATGATGCGCGATGGTAGAGGACAATAATATTTATTATATATAAACCGTACTATATACTATATCATTGTACCGTGTAGTATCGGTGTAAGTATAGATATAACAAAGAAGGATGCAAGAATATCTACCACCCCATATTGTCCCGTGTGTAACGTAGAGGGCAACAGAGAAAACTAACCAGGAGATGGGCAGCAGTATGTTTCTGAAATCAACTCAAAACTATAAAAATTGCCAAGCGTGACAACCATGACAGTCCTCCCTATGAGGCAATCTATAGGGAGAGCCTATGCCTGCTGTTATGAATTGATATAAACTTATTTTATAGAATAGGGTGACAATCATAAACACACTCCACCTGATGGTAAGTGGATGCTGAGACCCTACATCATGCATCTACTTCTATCCTCGGTTAAGAAACAAATGCAGATGCGTTGTCACCCCTGAGGACTAAGAAGAAATGCTTTGTATCCAGTAAAAAGGATCTACGGTTACATGTACTCACCATATGAAACACATTAACCTGCTATTTTGCTTGGTACTTCCCCGGTTGAGCCGCCCCATTCGTGCTACAACCATAATACAGCTGCAGCGTGGCTCTACCATCGCAAAACTCAGAGAAACACTGTTACGCGATCGTTTTGCGACTAAAAAACAAAATAACAATTTTGCACCGTTGTCCATACGAATCAGGAATGCCATATTCCGTGCGGCCTTTACGGGTAAAATGAAAGTAGATAAGCGTAAATGGATTCTAGCCTCACCGACGTAAATGTAAACATTTCCTATGTCTGACCTGACCTGACTGATAATAGAATACCTTTTACATTAATGTTTCCCACGCTTGCTATACGGATCCTCCTATTGTGTGAAACGAACAATTATTGTATATTCAATTATAATCAATTGATCGAATTTAAGATCGATTGAAATTTATTGATGATGTAGAGAAAACAAGTAAAATTAAAAATTGTACAACCGACTTCAACATAAATAAAATGACAACATCATCAATGTAGTTGAAGTCAATTAAAAATTTAAAGTTACAGCCTATATACGTGTCCCACTGCTGGGCACAGACCTCCTCTCATTTCTGAGAGGGTTTTAGGGCAACGGAAATATCCGCTGCGCTGCCCCAATGTGTGTTGGCGAACTTCACATGAGTTTTCGAAATATTTTTTTTCTTATTTCTCAGACATGCAGGTTTCCTCACGATGTTTTCCTTCACCGCCGAGCATGTGGTAAATCGGCACTTAAAATTGCAATTAACAATTTCATTGGTGCCGGCGGGGATCGAACCCGGGTGCTCGCGTACTATGAAACTTACAGCGAGCGCTAACCATCTGAGCTATCACGGCGAAGTCAATTAAATACGCATTATTAAGGATAACTCAAAAACGACTCGTCAGATCTTGATCAAATTTATATGGGACCACATGAGAAGCACCAGCTTTCAAATAAAAAATCATTATAATCGGTTCACACAGAAAAAAAGAAAAGAAAATACAGTCGAATTGAGAACCTCCTCCTTTTTAGAAGTCGGTTGAAAATTATTTACAAAATCTTTCTAGAACAACAAACAAAATAAATACAAATAAGTGTACTGATACATATGTGGCGGCGCTGTCGTCGCGCCACAAGCAATACATCGAAGCCTAAATCGCGCTATCAAAGTTCCGAATTAAAAACAGAATATATACAATAGCTCCGAACTACCACTTGGCGGTCGCTCCCCGGGCAGAACACCTTGCCCGGCGGGAGATCTCCCCTTTTTCCTTCCACCCGCCACACATACTACCACACATACTACACATGCTAATACTAGCACATTTTAAATCAATGTTTAGAATTTTCCTAAAGAATAAAAATAGCGACCAATAAACGTATTTGGGTATTGATTTTGACAAAGGATTTAACGTGACAAAATTACCTGCCATTACCGTGTGGCGGCAGTGTAAAAATATCCACTACCACATATCATCCTATGGGTCTTGTAAATGGTGACAGAGGGAAACTTAAAGAGGAGATGAACAGCAGCATCTATCTATTAAAAACTCAAAATAATAAAAAACTGTGGTTGCCAACTCGCCTGCCAAGCGTGGCAACTACAGCAAATATCCTCCTCATAAGTCAATCTAAGGAAGGCCTATGTTTAACAGTGGACTTTATTAGGTCGTAATGATGGTGATGATGATGATATTCAGTTAGTATGGTAACGACTCGTTATCACGGATCTAAGAGTGATTTAAGAATTCCGCCATTTAGTTCCAACATTATATATGGTTCAATAATGAATAAATTAATAACGTTCTCGAGTGACAACATCGTACCGGTAAGCGGAGTGTAATGGAGTCAAGACATGTTAAGATTTGCGGAAAAGTGGAGGTTGAAGGTAGTAAGAAGGTAACAAGTGGTAAAATTAAAAATTTTGAACAACCGACTTCAATATAAATAAAATGAGAACATCATCAACGTAGTCGAAGTCAATTAAATACGCATTATTAAGGATAACTCAAAAACTACTGGTGAGATTTATATGGGACCACATAAAAAGCACCAGCTTTCAAATAAAAAAAAAGAATAGGTTCACCTAGAAAAAAGTTCTGAGGTAACACACATAAAAATACAGTAGAATTGAGAAAGTCTTTTGAAAAGGGTCTTATAACAAAAAAAAGGTTTAATGCTGCTGTGTGCCGCACGGTGAGTGTAGAGTACTGAAGATACTTTTTCTGAAAACGAGACATTTATTCTTAGTCCTCGAGGGGTGACAACGCATCTAAATTTTGATTTTAATCGAGGATAGATGTAGATGTCTATGTGCCAGCATCCACTTACCATCAGATGAACTGGGTGCTTGTTTTCACCCCTTATTCTATAAAAGGAATTCATTTTGGCAGGCCCATGAACATAAAGTAACAACATGTAACTCATTGTAGAGAGACGTTCACATCTCACCTCATTGAATAAGGACGTCCTTTGTAAAACAAAAAGTCTGCCGAAAACTTTCAGCTCGAATTACAAAATCTTTTTCAATGCCTAGAAGATTGCAATACAGTGGACGATATGAAGGACATGCTCGTGGAAACTGTTCATATGGTCGGAGCTAAATTCTGCAAGACCCGTCGAAGAAAAACCCAAGACTTTTCAATTACACTCTTAAGAGGAAATGCGGGCCGATAGAATTTCGTAAATTAAATTAGGTATTTGAAGAAACTACTGCTGTCGCTCTGCGAGCACTTGGCGTCCGATAAGGACAACTGTAGATCTGACTGAATAGCCTAAGTAAAAAGGGATAATTCGAGGTATGGCTCTCTACCATTTTCTCCTCCAATATTGGACCAATTTAAAAGATATTTCATAAACTGAATAAGAAAGATATACACTGTGTCCCTATGTTTTTTCTCCAGTATTAGTTATAATTTGAACACTAAGCCTCTGTTGACAGCGGTCTAAATAGGCAATTTTGAGCATTTTGTAAAGGTTCTAGTGCTTATAAAGATAATGTATCATCAAAAAGGAAAACATAGGGACATAGAAGAGGTTGATATTTATTTTACTGTAAAATTCTGCTATAAGGTCATAAACCAGAAAGAAAACAGGCGAGAGCGACTGTATGTAAAACCACCCGCATTTCCTCTTAATCTCATGACTATTAGACGAGCTGCAGTCTTCAACAGGTACGACAGCATACAGACAACCGAACAAACATATCCCCTAATGCATGCGGTGAGACTTACAAAACTTCAATACAGCTCGTATTGAAAAAAACAACTGAGTGGAACCAAGGCTCCAAAGTCTTTGCTAGTTATTTGTCTGCCGGAACGAGTCAACTGTCGAAGTTGAAGAATGACTGTGGCAGCGTTATTTCCCGGATTAGAAAGACGCTGCTGCCTATCTGCTGGTTTGTTTTCTCTTACGACCCCCACGGGGCGATATGAGATAAGCGATACTACACCGCTACCACAAGTTGTAAGTAATATAATATACATTGTCGATATCACGAGCTGTTACGACAAAATGACGTATATATTTCACATTTCACTTTAAGCTAAATCCTTGATTTTATACTGAAGTATTTTCGACCGTAAAATATAAATCGTATTTGCGTGTTAATTACTTTGCCCCACCTCGAATCGATATCGCGCTGAAGTGATTTAAATGAATGATTATAATGATAAAGCTATAATATTTTTTATTATTTTGATTTGTTATCAGGAAGTTGCTGCTGCCATCACCTGTTTCAATTTCCCTCTGTCGCCTCTTACGACACCCACTGGACGATATGCGGTAGTGGATATTCTTATACCGCCACTACACGGATTAGCTATAATAAGTGTCTTTAACTCTCTATAGGTCAACGCTGCAGCTATACTATAGTAGCAGCTATACCCGGGAGCAAGAAAAAGGGAGGGAAAAAATAACAAGAATAGACCGGGGAAGGACCACGCTCTCAAAATACTAGCGTAAAATAGCAGTTTAATGCTGCTGTGTTTCGTATGGTGAGTGTTGAGAACCGGAGAACCTTTTAACTGGTAACGAGACATTCTATCTTAATTCTCAGTGGTGACAACGCATCTGCATTGTGATTCTTAATTAAGGTTAGTTGTAAGTATATATGGGCCGCAGTATTCACTTACTTTAGGTGGACATTATGCCCCTTTGTCACCCTTGTTCAATAAAAAAAATAACAAGAAAAAAGATACTACATTTTTTGCTCACACATGTTTACGCACTCATATAACTAGCGATGTGGGGAATGTCAAAATGTTTTTTCTATTTATTTGATAACAATCTTATAATATTTAAAGTGATATTTTATGGTTTAAACATAAGCTATACATCTTTACGGTATACCGACGCCATCAAAATACATATCATAATAATTCTTATACCTAATAATTTATATCATACATCATAATATTGTGATGCATGCGTTGAACCGCGCTCCCCGTACAGTCAAAGAACCGGTTTGTTCTGCGATCCTAGTGACGCCATTTGCACACGTTGATAATGCTGCCACTTCCAAAGACCGTCAAAAAGCACAGTACTAAATAGACATTGAAGACTAAGGGTGGATTCGACCAAACGAGAATAATTTTTTTTTTTAATTTTAATTAAAAATAAATTAACTTTAAGCTTTACCATTATGCAATTCTAAGAATTGAGAAAAGAGCCTATTCGGGAATAGTTACTAAACCAGACCGCGCGGATCAACATTAATTTTATTAATATTAGTTATAATATATTTTACTTCTTCAATATACATTTATTTCTATTATAATTTCCACCCTAAAGGTTATTTTTTTCTTAAATTACCTTCAAATAGAGGGACGATTGTTTTTAAATATTGGTCTATTAAGTTCTGACAGTCCGGCCAGCCGCTACAAAACAACACTAACTGAATCCGGATTCAAATTGATTAACAAAATAGATCCAAAATATAAGACCCAAGAAAGCGCAACGACGTGTACAATAATAGTTCATGTTTCTACTAACCTAAAGGAAAACAGGTTTTCATACTGCTATAATTGACTCATCGTTATCAGATCATAAAAATATATATGTGGAATTGTAAAAGAGTAATTATCTCAAAGAAACAAAGAATACAACACGAGTCTACAGATTTTAAGAAATAATACGAAATGTTTAAGACATCAAGTTTCCAAATTAACACAAGAACTTTGATGAATACATTAAGAAACTCATTAGTGAAACCAAAACAAAAAAAAATCAAAATACTAAATTAACCCCAAAAAGAATGGATTAACAGACAATTGATAGCAGGTATTAATGAAAGAAATATGTTATGAAGTAAACTAAATCGTGATACAAAAAATAAACAATTAGAAAAAGAGTTCAAAACTATTGGCATAAAAAATCAAGAACAAAAAAGAAAATTACTTTTACGGCGAATTCACAATATGTACGAAGAAACGTAAAAAAATGTGGAAACTTATAAAAATACTGTATTTTATAAGATTCCACAATAATTTAGATCACTGTGCTCCACCAAACCTAAAAGCTGAAAATGGTCTCATAATTTTGGATGCCCTAGAAATATTCAAATATTCGTGAAATATTCAATGATTTTTTTTGCGAACAAAGGAACACAACTAGCAAATAAATACCGAGGGAGTTCCATAAAAATACCACCTAGTCTTGATCCTGGCATGTTGCACCGTACATTGCCGCAATTCGGTCCATGCACTGTCAATGAAGTAACAAAAATAATAGATAACCTGGATCCCAATACCAGTGTGTGTCTAGACGGAGTTAGTATCAAGGCTCTCAAATGTATCAAGAGTTTAGTAGTCCAAAATATATAACTAATTGCCTAAACCGATTGTTAACTGAAGGATTTTTTCCAGACAACCTTAAAACTGCCAAAATCACTCCATTTTATAAATCTGGTACAAATATAGCCCGGGAAGTTACCGTCTAATATCAGTTCTTCCTACACTATCTAAAATTTTAGAGAAAATTATATGCAAGAAACTAGACGACTATTTAAATGAAATCAACTTTATGTGTGACAAACAGTATGGTTCTCAACCCAAATCTAGTAACCTTGGGAGCAACAATTGACTTGATAACTACAATATAAACAAAAATTAATCAAATATTTGTTGATCTAAAAAAGGCTTTCGACACTGTGAGAAATAATTTGCTCCTAAAAAAACTGCAAAGTACTGGCATCACTGGAAAATTGTATAGAATAATGGCATCATATTTAAGCAACCGTTACCAAATTGTAAAATAGGATCCATTCAAAGTAGTCCCAAACTTCTAACGTGTGGCGTGCCTCAGGGTTCTATCCTCGGTCCATTGCTATTTCTTGTGTACGTCAATAACATGCCAAGTAGGCCTTCAAGGTCAAATAGCCCTTTACGCAGATGATACGTGTTTATTCTATTTTGGAAACAATGTACTCATATCATAAAACTTAGACTTAAACTTACTGCATCAATGGTTTCAGTGTAATCTCTTAACTATTAATGTAGCCAAGATCTCATATATAGTTTTCAGCGCCAAGAACAAAAAAACCCCCTAACCATCTCACTTTGACTATAAACGGAGAAACGTTACAAAAGAAAAATCAGAAAAAATACCTTGGACTGATTCTCGACAGTGATTTAGCTTGGAATGCACATATCACACACATTAAAATAAATTTTCATCTCTCGTTGGCCACGTGCAAAGTAGTTCGATGTATTCGAAGCCGAATCCTAATATATAATGCTTTAGTAAAATCTCTTACTTTACCTTGTAGGTTCCATATATTGATTTTGGCGGCATTACCCCGGTAATGCCGCTAAATCAATCTTAAACATCCAAGTGCTACAAAACCGTATCATAAAATTTTTATAACTATAACTTTCTGACACCAACAGAAACAATACATAAAGAAACTAAACTTTGAACGTTACTCAGCATACATATAGCATGCATAATAATATATAAAATAAAACATAAATAAATCCACACACAACTCACATTTTTAACAAAGAAGCAAACAAACAAATATATAACACGCTGAGCTAGTCACCTTGTATTGCCTTCTATAAGAACAAACTACGGTAAAAATAATATAACGTATAAAGGAGCAGCTGTATAACAAACTACCTAAATTTGTAAAGGGCGAAAATCTTTGAATGCTTTCAAAAAGAAGTTACTTGTATATATATACCTATATTCACAACAGCTAAGTATTTAATCTATATCATCTATATCATTATTAAATAAAAGCGAACAACATTCTTTAATTTCGACCACCACTTTATAATTCGAGCAAGCAAAAAAGATATTCGCTTCTTGAGTGACATCCAACAAAGTTTTATTTATACCCGCACTAAAAATTGTTATTACTAATTTTATCTAATTATTGTTCTCATGTAAGTGACGATTTGTCTTATTGAGAAATTAAGATCTTTAATCCGAATATTATTATATTTATAAGCAGAAGAGTTCTTTTGCTTTTTGTTTGTTTAAACACGCTAATATCTGAGTTCAGAAATAAATTATATTTTTAAAGAGCATATTCTATTCTTTACTTCAGTCATACAAATTTCGGTGGTAATTGGGAAAGTTTTGATAAAACTAAACTTTAAACAAAAAAAAAATCAATAAATTATAAAAAAATCATAATTCGTGACAGATTGCGCGTAAACCATAAGTATATCGCTTTTGTATGTATAAGAGTTTGATAATAAATTTGTCCAGGATCATTTCGTATCTATATGCTTTTTATGTATTTTCTTTAAAATTACACACACTTTCAGAGTGGATAAAATTTTACTTTGCTCTATAACGTACCTAATATGCCGATAGATAAAAGTACTCCATTAATTTAGCCAAATTTTCCATATATTGTTATATAAAATTCTTGAACTATAGCAGTCTGATTTGAAAAATTATTTTTGTATATTATAGCCAAATTCATGAAAAATAGTATAGGCTATATATAGCACTAGGCTACACTCTCAAATAGCCTTAAATATTGATTTTTGTCAAACAAGACAGAAGAAAAAGCGCTTCCGAAATTATTTATCCACGTGCGCTGACGTAATCGTTAGTGATACACAAAAATAATGTTTTCCAAAAATATAGATCTTTACTGCATCAAAAAAAAGTCCGCTATACCATATGCCTATTTCTTATACGTAAGCCACAATAAGGTATTTTGTGACAAAAATGATTGAAAATTAAAAAGTGTTTATGAGCGTTATTATTAGGCGTGGCATATTAATCCTCGAACGAAAAATACTTCATCAACAAGACAATTTTATGAAGATAAACTTAACTCTTTATATCATGTTATTTGGACGCATAGTTTAAGAGATAATGAAAAATTAAAATAATTCAACACTCGAGTCGTCGCGCGAGCGCGTACATGAGTGAAACCGCGGGGCACATCTAGTCCATACTTTAATATTATAAATGCGAAAGTGTGTTTGTTTGTTTGTTTATTTGTTTGTCCTTCTTTCACGTCGCAACAGAGCGTCGGCATGGCATGATTTTTGTATGGGGATAGTTCGGTGGCTGTAGAGTGACATAGGCTACTTTTTCGCGGAAAACATCTCATTCCGTGGGAAAATTGATACTGGCTGAGGCAACAAGGAGAGTGCCTTGAAACTGAGGAGATACGACAAAGGGTTCTTTTAGCGGTAAACGCGCAATTTGTGTCTTCTGAGGATTAAACTGGACTAGATTAAGTCGCCCCAATCCGAGACTTTGTTCAGCAAAGACTCGACTTCAGACACAAGTTTGT
>JAGSMP010001997.1:0-131330 GCA_029286625.1 Parnassius orleans
GCAACAAGGAGAGTGCCTTGAAACTGAGGAGATACGACAAAGGGTTCTTTTAGCGGTAAACGCGCAATTTGTGTCTTCTGAGGATTAAACTGGACTAGATTAAGTCGCCCCCAATCCGAGACTTTGTTCAGCAAAGACTCGACTTCAGACACAAGTTTGTTCCGGTACTCGGCAACGTTTTCCCGAGAAATTTTGGCACGGCCGGTGTATAGAGCATCACCAGTGCAGTCATCAGCAATGAATGTAACCGGCTTGCAACATATCATTGATATGCAGAAGAAACAGCGTTGGTGATAGCACGCAGCCTTGTGGAACACCAGCGTTAATAGGTTTGTAATTGGAGCATGCACCGTCTACTACGATCTTAATACTCCGATCAGCCAGAAAACTGGTGATCCAATTGCACAATTTCTCGGGAAGCCATACGAAGGAAGCTTCGAAAAAGCGCTTTGTGCCAGACCCTATCGAAGGCCTTCGCTATGTCCAAACTAACGGCCAATGCCTCCCCCTTAGACTTGATCGCCTGCAAACAATACAAAAGATGCAATATTGACCTGAAGTAAATAATTACTTTAGATTCTCGTACTGATTAATGCGACTGGAAAATAATCATAACGGAACACAATCAGGCTTTCATTAGTACATCGCAATAATTTGGCACTTTTAATGGATGAGAAATTTGTCATTAACCAAATTATTATTTTGCTGACTAGTGGCGGTGTAACAGAGAGAGTGTAAGGTATGACAGAGGAAAATTAAAACACAATTTCAGCAGCAGTATCTTCCTGATACACAACAACAAACAGTAAAAAACAACGGTTGCCAAGCCGCCTTCAAAGCGCGGCAACTCCCCGTATGAGGCTTTATTTATGTGGATTTACCTTTGATAGCTTATGTGATGATGATGAAACTACTATTACATATTTAAAAAAGTTTTATAGTACATATATAGCGTATATACACATTACTGATAACCGTATAAACTGCCGGCAAGCATACCTTCTTATTACGTTTTATTATATAAAATGTGGTTGATAAACGAGCACGCTATCACCTGATGGTTAAACGATGCTGTAGCCCATAGACATCTATCCTTTATTAAGAATCACAATGTAGATGTGTTTCATCCCTGAAGACTAAGATAGAATGTCTCGTTACCATTAAAAAACTCAATCTCTTAGTGCTCCCAGCTCCTCAGCGCCTAGTACACATTTACCCTCTCTCTTTCGTCCCTCTCTCTCTCTCTCTCTCTCTTTCCAAATATGTGGAAAACGTGGTGGGTCTAGCGTAACAGTGTGACCACTGTTTCTATAATTTGACCATATTATGACATGTACAATATCAAACGTCAATTTGTGGAGTTTTAAAGATTTAATGTTTTGTTTTTGTTGTGATAACTTAATTATAATCATTGGAATCGTTGTCATTTGAAAGTTGATGAAACGAAAAAGCGATACTACAAAGAGACAAAAATACATCTATAGGATTTATTCTGCGAGAGAGTAAGATACAATACAGTGTAATAAGCAACAGTAGCCTAATGGCAGGGTGCGGACCGCGAACTCAAGAGGTTCGAATCCGCCATTCGACTACTGCCGTGAACCACTCTTAACACTAGCATTTTCAGCTTACCAGGAGTGGTTAAAGGGAATATTAGTAATGTTCATAGCATTGCTAGTATTTTTTTTAATATAGTGTTTCCTATTATCTCGGTCTCCTCTTTGTGCGGTGCTTTAAAGATGGTTAGTATAAATTTTAACTGTTAAAATAAACAATATAAAAATTACCATTTTTATTAAATAAATAAAATTAATTAAATATATGACTTTATTTACTTCCTTTGCTTATTGTATATATTTTAAGACAATCGTTATACAGGAGTAAAGTCCATCAGTCACGCGTCGGAGCTGACACGCACAATTTTATTTTTAATTATTTGTGGTCGGATTTTACCTTTTTTTTAAAGATTAATTTTTTCATCATGTGAACTGTGTGCTCGTCTGTAACCTTTTCTGCCAGTATAAGAAATAACAAGGAAATCAAATATTTCTTGTTTACTGTATTAAATTTCTTTTCTTCTACCTTTGATATAATTAGTACCGAAACAATGCCAAAAAACAGTACTAGTTAAACAAAGGGGATGTTGTTTGCTTGCGGCGCTAATTAGAAACGATCGTTACAATGCTCTTAATTTATTCCTTGCCTTTTCGTGAAAAGAGACAATTTCTTGTACAATTCAAATGTAACCTATTAAACAACGAGCCTACATCTTACTTCCAACAACAATATGTTGTCATTCGATGTTTCTAATAGAATGCCACCCTACAATTAGTAGGTAGTTTAGTAAAAGAAGTGCTGAGGCCCGTAATAATGCTTCATATCGCCAGTATGTTACAACGAGAACGTGCTTTTGATTGAGTTACCGCCATCCACCGATAGTTAGAAGCTGGTCCTTCGAGCTCGGTGCACTGTGTATTGTAGGTAGTAAAACTCTCCATTTTACCTGATACTGCGTAAATGATATAATTATCACCCTTCAAACCATGCATTTTATATAGCATATATAGCATTTTCAGTGCTACATGTATAAGACGATTGGTACTACGATCGTCAATCCAAGTGTTAAGTTTAAAGTTTCAAATCTGCTAAAGTACATTAGAATTTATGTTGAAGTCATTGTACTAAAATTTAAAAAGTTTTCCAAGTTTCGAGCTATAATAATATTTAGTGTAGACTTTATTTCTTTTTTCATTGGACTTGTCTTCTTATATTCTTGGCCTCGATATTTAATTTGTGTCACTTTTCTTAAAATAATCTATTAATAATTTATCCCTAATTTTAAACGTGTTTAGCTGATTAAAAGTTTGGGTATCCTAGCCGAGTTATAAAAGCCATAAAATATACATTTATGTAATATATAATCATAAATTTAATCAACTATTCTAATCATAATTTATTCTGTCCAAAAACGAACTATCTAAGAATATCCACTACCCCATATCGTGATATGTATGTCGTAATAGGCGATAGAGGGAAACAAACCATAAGATTGGCAACAGCGTTCTACTTATAGCAACAGTAAATAAAAAACTACGGTTGGCTACCCAGTACGAATTGGTCGGCTCGACCGGGGTAGGACTACGCTCTTACTTAATACCATCATGAAACAGCACAATAATGTTTCTGTGTTTCGTATGGTGAGTGTAGAGAACTGAAAACCCTTTTTACTAGTAATAAGGCATTCCATTTTAGTCTAGGGGTGACAACCGATCTGCATTTTGATTTGTAATCGGGTATAGATGTACATGTGCCACAGCATCTACTTACCATCACATAGACTGTGTGCTCGTTTGTCACCCTTCAATATCATCATTACAGCCCTTCACAAATCCACTGCTGTACATCCCCCAAGGAATGCGACAAATCACGGTCCTGAGCCATCTGCATCCATCGATTGTAACCCTTATTCAATAAAATATAAAGAATGTAACTTTATTTCAAAAAAGATCTAACAAACATCTGATGTATTTAATAAGCAACGTTTGCGTAATACTAAGCCAGAGTAATGCTAGTGAACTCCACTAATAGTTACACACATAATACACATAGTGAACTCCACTAATAGTTACACGCATGTTAATATGATTGCATTTGTGAGCTGGATAATTGAATCACTTTAGTGAGCATGCTTGTTGTCAATAGCTTTGCGGCTATTGATTTGTTATTATTGTTAGACTGGTGTGGACATTTGAATTCTAATTCAGTTTGTATATGATATTGTTCTGTTTTTGTTTTTAACTACAAGGGATTTATAAATTAACTTCGTCAACAACGTTCAAAGCTGTAAGTTTGGACCCCCAATTCAACTATCATCGTGAACTATTCTTGCCGCGACCATTTGACACTTACTTGAAATGGTTTACTGGAATATTAATAATTTTATTACTATTGCTAATTGTTTTAAAATGAATAAAATATAAAATGAAATTTTAATCTCTGGAACTACCAGACCGATTTCAAAATTCTTTTTTATATGATAGCCAGATTATTGATGAATAGTATATGCTAGCATTAGGGTACACCTCTCAACTAGCCTTAAATATTTTTGTTCAGCAAGTCGGAAGCGCTCCCGAAATGCTTTATCCGCGTGCGCTGGCGTAATGGTTAGTGATACGTTAATACAATGTTCTACAAAAACATTGATCTTTCCTCAATTCTGAAAAATCCGCGATACCATATGCCTTTTTCTTATACTTAAGCCACAATAAGGTAATTTGTGGCAAAAATATTGAAAATTATAAAGTGATGTAAGAGCGTTAATATTAGGCAGGCCATATCAATCGTTGGGAACGATAGTGATTTCATCATGAAGACAATTTTATGAAGAAAATCTTTGCTTCTTACAGTATGTTATTTGGACGCATAGTTTAAGAGATATTGAAAAATTTAAATAATTCAACACTGCTCGGCGCGCGAACTACGCATAACCCTAGCCACCAGATGAGCAGAGAGAAACCAGCAGTGAATGCCTCTATTAAGCGAGTTGTCATGTCATAAATATTGGATTAACTGGTCAACTTGATTTTTCTTCATATTTTATTGATTTGATAACATAATTTCATCATCATTGTTACAGTCTATCAAAAGTCCACAAGTTTTGAGCTGTTACCAGGAAGATTATATTACCAGGAAGATATATTATATTTTTATACGTGGTAGAGACATGATGCAGCTATATTAGTAGTATAGTTGTAGCACGAATGGGTCGACTCGACCGGGGAAGGACCACGCTCTCACAGAATACCAGCGTAAAATAGCAGCTTAACACTGCTGTGTTTCGTATGGTGAGTGTAGAGAACCGGAGACTCTTCTTACTGGAAAAGAGGCATTCCATCTTAGTCCTCCCGGGTGACAACGCATCTGCATTTTGATTCTTTATTGAGGATAGATGTAGATGTCTATGGGTCACAGCAACCACTTACAATCAGGTGGACTGTGTGCTCGTTTGTCACCCTCTACTAAAAAAAATTTGCTCCTTCAGTTTTTCTCTGTTGTTGAATCTTACGACACCCACTGGATGTTATGGAGTACTGGATTCTCTCACATCGTCATCACACATGATTGATATACTTAAAAAAATCGTAGAACAAAACAAGAACTGCACGTGGTTATAAATTATTTATTTCTAATAATATGTAGGAAGTAGATAATTCCAAAATATTTTATAAAACACACAAAAATTTAATAAACGCCGAATTCCTTTAGAAAGAAAAGAAACAGTATCAGGCTTATATTATCAGCAAGGCATATTTCCTTAATTAATTTTCTGTGATTTAGGTTCCACTGAATATCAGATATAAAGCTGATGCCGAATCATATTTTCGGTACACGAGCTACATTAAAATTCTACTGATGACAAATTTAAAATCTGGAATTTTGTATGGTAATGAAAGTAAATTTAATGGTAATGGAGCTAACAGCGGACAAAATTATTAATTACCCAAGTCACGTCTAAACATATTAAAAAAAAGTGGTCCTTTTCACAGTACTGATACCTTTAACCCTTTAAACACTCCAACTAAGCTTAAAATGCTCGTATTAGGAGTTTCATTACTCCTCCAACTCATAAAAGGAACCCATGGCTTGCCCGATGTGTAAAACCAGCCTTACGATCCGAGTGATATTGGCGAGCACATTTTGGATACGTGTTGGCAGACGGCGTCAGGAGGATAGTCTAGAGACGCGAATGAAGATAAGTCTTGGTATGACGACGCGCCATTCGCCCAATCGTGGCTGACGCTGGCGCACGTCAGGCACTGTTAAGCCACCATGGAGTATTCTTCGGTGCAAGTCCCATAGAGCTCGTCTTTGCTCTTCACCTGGCGAGTATGCGAGTGAATTTTTCCATAAAATATGAGTGGTTTATGCCAATAGTCGAATGGCAATTTAGAACCCACATTTGAGTTTGGATGTCTATATGATAATCTTAATAAACTTGTAATGAGTGAATAAAATACTTTAGAAAACACGTAGCTATTGAATTGTTATTCCTCTTCATCAACCCGTAAAAGTCTACTGCTCTACATGGACCTTTCCCCTGGTAGGGAGGATTTGCCTTAATCGTCACTCTTGATCAGAAGCCACAAGATCACTCTGGCACATCACATAGTCTCATCTTACGAAACGCACGGGATGAAATAGAGTGATGGGTTCTATTAGAAAAATATTGTAATTTACATTAGAACAGAAGATATATTAAAGAAAAATCCATTGGTCACTCGTTTATATCCGGCTCGAAGGATCAAATAAACAATTCAACATTTGTTTGGTACCGTACGAGCAACAAACGTAAGGTACGCTTTTGTTAAAAATAATAACTATATCAAAACTAACGTTTATATAACCCAGTGAAAATTAAGAAAAATACTATTATTATAATCAAATAAAACAATATATTATATAATATCAATAACAAACATTGCAAAATTGTGAGGAACTATCACAAAGTAAACTGCAAGAACTAAACGCGTAACCGCCGCGAACTGCATGTCGCTTGGGACTTTCTTTTCACAACATCAATTATTGAGTAACAACTTTTAAATAATTGACTGCATGCTACAAAATCACTGGTTACGGATTGTTTATATTCTACCTATAATTTTAACGAAATTAAGTACAATTTATTTTTCTAACTCAAATACATAAACTTTTGGACACTTAATTCAGCATCAGATCAATATGACTTCAAAATGCAATGGATGTATGCCCTAAAAATATCATTATGCCTTTTTTAGTATAAGTGAGATTAATTTAAAAAAAATGTCCAATAAATATATGAAGTCTTTTAAATGCCCTGCATATGCATAACAGAAAAAAAAGGCTGATAACTCTAAATACACCGGCTAAATCTCATTTAAGCTCACCGAATTCTGATACATGTAAACATGATAAATTTATGCTTGTAGACTTGGAAAGCTTGTTGTATAAAAAGTTTATTTAATTTTAAAATGCCATCATTGCTGAAATTAAGAATACAATTATGGCTGAATTAAATAACAGCATGAAGAAGATCTCCCAAGAGTTGCGGTGACTCTCATTCCAATTTACAGACTGAACACTACAAGTTAAATTAATGCCTGACCTTGAAGAAAAATGTAATTAATTTAGAAAAATCCTTAAATGATCTTCGCTGTCAGATTTCCAGACAGCAGCAGTGGTAGAGACAGCAGAATATTCAATATTGTATTGGTGTTCTGGAAGTAAAAAATGAGAATCCAAAAGATCTAATAATCAAGATCTGCAATCATGCAGGTGTTCAAATCAATGAACAGGATATTGACTTCGCTAATAAAGTGCAGTTTTTGAATCGTATCGAAGGCCGACCAAGAGTCATTGTCACCAAATAAAAACAGAGATGTCTGAAAGTTCAAGAGTATCTCAACAAAGGATATAGGATTAATAGGTGAATGAAATCCTATACATGTTGATGATCACCTTACGTCCGAAAGCAAGACTCTGAAGGCAAAAGAATTGGCGTACAATTTTGTATGGAAAAAAACTGTCAAATATTTACCAGAAAGAACGAAAAGTCACTGGTCATATCAATAACTTCAGAAAAAGATTTGTTGAAAATAATATGAACACAATTCACTTTAGATTTATTGACCATATATTATTAATAGGCTATTTGACAACTTCAAAAATATACTACAAATTATGGTCATCCTATCAGATAATAGCGTAAAAAATATATTTAACTTTATTTTAAACTAAAATATGTATACTTTATGCAAAATAAACAAAAATAAAACATAATAATATTTGAAATTTTATCTGTGGCGGGAACGCCATATGATTGGTTGCAACTCTGGTGACGTCACACACGAGTAAACATAGCTGCCTTGACTGATTGTAGTTCACGTTCTATGGTTTGGGTGCTATATTCGATCTTTGAGCTATTTTTGAGACAGTTTTTTGATAAATCTTATAACTAGCGGCATGAATATTCGTTTTGAATATCAAAATGGAGTCAAATTTTGTGCGAGCCGATAATAGCAACCAACGTAAGATAGATGGATTTATGGTTGCAGATTTCTTTAAGAATAACGCTGATTACTATACTGCGGAAAATAACAATGTGAAAACAGCAGTGTAGGTACCACGTAGGAATTATTTATTTACAAACCTTTATGTATGATCATCATTCAGAAGTTTTGTAAAATCTAATTTTATGTTATGTTGATATACTAAGAAATTTCATGTAAATTAAAAAATTAAATAAAGCTATAAAATAGCTAAACAACATAACAAAAACATTTGAAACCCTACAGGGAACCCTGTAGGGTTTAGTTGAAAAGGATCCTTCCAACTTATGCTGTAAGATTAAGCTATATTAAGAGGTTAGATATTAAAGATGTTATTACTTTATATAAAACCGATATTTAGCTACAATCTAATATATATATAGTTAAAATTACTTAAATTAAAGAGATCTTCATACATAAAAATATTGGCATGGCCTAAAATGCTCTTGGGTCTCTTCGAGCTAATTGTAACCACATTTTTCGTCTTTTGGGATTCGTTATAACAGAAACAAACAGTTTCTGTGGAAATACCACATTATTATATATAATAAATACAATAATGTGGTATAGTCGTATTAGTACATTGTGGTACTACACACCATTTATACACCATTTTGTCGAATAAATTTGAAGAAAAATTATAAAATTCACTTGAGCTGTACTGATTTATTACGGTTGTTGACTTGTTTACATGTGTGTGACGTCACACATGTCATTTGTATTTTAACAGGTTATAATAATATTATTACTATTTATGCTCTTTCTTTATAATAAGTAATGCATTAACTCTATATTATCAAAACGTTCGGGGTTTACTAACAAAGTTAATAAACCATACCAAAATATTTACAAAATGATTATGATTTAATTTTATTTATAGAGACTTGCCTAAATGAAAGTTTTTCATCAAAAGAAATATTTGATAATCGGTATGCAGCGTTTGGGTGCGATCGCAATAGCAATACATCAGGTAAAGTTATTGGAGGGCGATTAAATGATATGTGTAAAACGCCTCTACTAATCTCAACAAAGATAAGAGTTTAGTCGGGATGGCGTAGAACTTTTATGGATAAGCTTTGCAGCTCGTACACTGAGCAATACGCAGCGTTACGCCCTCCTCGTCGGAGTGGTATACATATCTGGCGATTCAATGCTATCAATTCAATACTATTGATAAGAATCAATTATGCTTAATAATTGTGTGACAATAACACTACCGTGTAGTAGTGTACCCTGTAGTAGCGTTTTAAGAATATCCACATACCGTGGGTGTCGTAAAAGGCGATAGAAGGAAACAAATCAGGAGATGGGCAGCAGCGTCTTCCTAATAACGACCAAAAAAAAAACTGCGGTTGCCAACCCGCTTGACAAGCGAGGCAACTATGGCAAATATGGAGGAGGCCTATATTCAGCACTGGACTTTAATAGGCTGTAACGGTAACGGTGACGCTAAGTATTCGTATAGATAACTTTTTCTTTGTAAGACTTGCCCGTGGAAGGAAGACAAAAGATTAGCCCATTCAGCTATAAACTTGATATCAATGCTTCAATTTAACTGGTTAAAGGGTTTTGTAGGAAAAAAAAACATGCAAATATGTTTATCTTATTTTACCTCCTCGACGGCAAAACAAACATGATATTCTTTTTTGCACATTTATTTTTAAGTACCTTTCAAATGATATGACTTACCTTTACCTTAATAATAAATTATACTAAAATAAATAATAGTTTAAAAAACAAAAAAACATGCTTTTGTAGATAATGGAACTAAAAAGTAGAAAATAATTTTCAATAAGCTTAAAATAAGAAAATAGTGATTAATATAATAAAATAATTTTATTGTAAAAAAACGTGCGTGTGTACTTATGTACGCATGTAAGAAGTTATACATCTTTAGCGTAACAAAACAAAATAACATAAATAAAACATGTTTTCTAGATTCATTTAAATTTGAATAACTACCTTGTATATTGTTATCAGTTCTCACGAAAACTTGACAGTTGAACTATTATTTATTTTCTATTTTTAATGCGGCTACTACAAAAGAGTGTTGACACTAATGACTTTACAATTTTCAATTTTAAGTGCTGATTGATCACGTGCTTTTGTAAAGAAAAACATCGCGAGTAAACCTGTATGTCTGAGTACTTAGTTGCAGTATGGCTCTACCACGTCGGAAATGTTGTAATAGTATTATAATTATTTTGTCATATTGTTTTAAAAATGCTGTTATTATGCTATATTTTTAACAAGTCACTTAAGTTTTAAGTAAAAGTAATTAAAATATCGTGTTTTATTGACAAATGGATCTGCGTGTGGAACGTTTGCACGTTATTATTTTTTTATGATTTCATACGTCGCCTAAACCGGATGAATCGTTTGATAGACTTCAAATAGCATTTGCAGAAACAGAAACTTTTTTATTCAATATAGATTATAAATAATACTTACTGAAATTCACTCTTTTGTTTAATTACCACTGGTTCGAAAAAAACCTCTGTCCTGGGAAGAACCAGCAAGAAACCAACAGGACTTTTTTAAATAACAGCTTACAATCATGTATGTTACACAATTAACCACACAAAACAAATTAGAAATAGCTTGGTAGCAGACACCTCATTCCAGGGTTATTATCATCCATAAATTCCTTAATATTATAATAACCCTTTTTATACAAACTATGTTTAATAAAGTTTTTGAATTTTGAGCAGTTCTAATTTTGCATAATTTCTGGGATTTTGTTGTAAAAGCGTATATATCGCCCCAAGAATGAATTAATGACTCGGTGGAGTCGAGTAACTTACAGAAAGTTTTTACAGCATATGCTGCAGAACTAAGTCTGCTTGGTAACTTATATGGAAATATGGGGGCTCCATTGAAGCTTTGCGTCTAGTGTTATTCCAAGAAAAATGGTGGTATCGACAAGACTCAGTTCCTCCCCATTTAAAATTATATTATTAATTGTATGACATTTGGAGTCATGAACTTCATACATTTCGTTTTAGTGCTATTTAAATGCAAGTAATTAACATTAAATCAATTTACTAATTTAGATATAGCATTATTTACTTCGTCATATTTTAATGATTGTCGTTTTATTTTGAAAATTAATGAAGTTTCATCAGCAAATAATACTATATTATGGTTATCCCCTACTATGTAAGGTAAGTCATTAATATATATAAGAAACAGAAAGGGGCCGAGAATTGAGCCTTGAGGCACGCCCATTTGTACTATCGACCCGGAAGAGCTCATACTACTAATGACAACTTTTTGCGTTCTGTTACATAAATATGAAACAATTAATTTAAGAGCATTACTTCTTACACCGTATTGTTGTAGTTTCCTGATTAATGTTTCATGGTGAACACAAAAGGGGGATGAGTCGCTCGCGTCCGTAAGCTTCGAGCACTTAATCCTAGGCCCACACTACACGTGTCCCCCGGGTGGTGCTAAACAAGCGACAAAGCCGAAAGAACAGACTTGGCTCCTCGCCGTGTGGTAGCGGCGTAAAAACTACCACCAACTACTTCCGCACCATGAAGCACAAAAGAAAAGAAATGGCCCCGAGTTCCCGGCGCCCCTTTAATGGGGCAGGGGTGCGAAGAATCTCCGGGAGGAAAACCGGCGACGAGATTCGCTATTCGTCACGTTCTATCCCCCAGAGGGGCAACAAGTGGATTGCGGAAGACCGTCTGGCTACACTGAATATATGTGGAGCAATGAATGATAAGATGGATGAAATATGCGATATGATGTATGATAGAGGAATAGATGTGTTATGTGTAAATGAGACGAAACGGAAGGGAAAGGATGCCACTACACATGGCATGTATACCGCGTACTGGTCTGGTGTAGACGAGACAGAGCGGGCATGCCAGGGAGTCGGTAACATCCTTTCAGAAAGAATGGGTCATTGTGTGAAAGAGTATGAATGTGTAAGCCCGAGACTGCTATGGATACGAATGAAAGTGGGCTTAAAGAAGTTGTTTGTTCTAGGGGTCTACGCCCCAGACATGTCTAAGCCCACTTATATCCTAAAGCAGTTTTGGCAGATGGTAAGGATGGTGCTAATGAAATGCAAGGGTAATAAAAATATTGTTATATTAGGAGATTTTAATGGAAGGGTTGGTGTGAAGAGGCTTGGTTATGAAAGGATATTGGGAACGTTTGGTGATGAAAGCATAAATGAGAATGGTGGAAGCCTCTTCAATATAATTTCCTTTCGTCATAAGAAGATTTACATGTATACATGGGAAAGAGGTGGTGATAGAAGTATGATAGATTTCATAATTGTGGATGAAAGAATGAGAAGCGCAGTGGTAGATACAAGGGTTTATCGGGGGTCCAACGTAGGGACGGATCATTACTTGGTCTTATGCCGAATTAATGGTCTATTCAGACGTTGGCGGCATCGGACTTCTGTGTCTACCACTGCGTTTTAGCGAATAAGAACAGAGAAGTTACAAGATGAAGGTGTGAAAGAGACGTTCAAATGTAGACTGAGAGAAAATATAAGTGGTATGGATGAATTGTGTATGAATGATTTAGACTTGGAGACTGTGTGGTATAATGTCAAGAAAGGTTTGGTGGATGCAGCTACCGAAGTATGTGGTGTAACTAAGAGAACGAATGAAAGAAAAATAACACTTTATGGTGGGATAATGAGGTACGGATGGAAGTTGAAGCAAAGAAGAGAGCATGTCTAGATTTACTAGCAACCAAGTCTAGTCATTCTAGCGGTATGAATGATGATATTGAAAGAAAAAAGGCAGTCTTTAGACATCTAAATAAGAGAGTAAAAGAAGTAGTTGAAAGGAAAAAGCAAGAAAGAACGGATAAGAATGATAGAAGAATATCGGATAACTTCCAGGCAAATATTAAAATGTTCTGGAAACTAACATTTTAATATTTGCCTGGAAGTTTTTTAAGAAGAACTGCCAGGGGACATTCAAAACAGCCTAGAATGAATGCTATACGAGACCAGAATGGCTGTATTCTGAATGACGAAGTTTCGAGTTTAAGGAGATGGAAGGAATATTTTGAAAGCGTGTTTATGAGTGATGAGACGATTGAATTAAATGAAATAGAAATTCCGAAAGAAGAAGAAAGAGATAGAGAGATAGGTATAGATGAAATAATGAAAGCAATGAAAGGTATGAAAGCAGGTAAGGCAGCTGGATATGATAGAGTATCACTCGAAATGCTGAGGGCTGGAAAGGGAGTGGTGGCAGACCTGCTGTACACCTTGTTTAATTTGTGTTGGGAACTTAAGCGGGTACCGGGAGACTGGTGCAAAGCCGTGATAGTCCCACTATATAAAGGAAAAGGATCGCAGCAGGACTGTAAAAACTACCGTGGTATCAGTTTTCTTAGCTTTGTGGGAAAACTATATGATAAGGTACTAATTGAAAGAGTTATGAAAGATACTGATTGAAAAATTTGGAATGTGCAAGCGGGATTTAGAAAGGGAATGGTATGTAGGGATCAGGTCTTTTCCATACGCATGATCGCGGAGAAGTTTTTGGCCAAAAACCAAAAGGTTTTTTGTGCGTTCGTGGACTTGGAAAAAGCTTATGACAGAGTGGACAGGGATGTGTTATGGCAAACACTGAACTCATTTGGGTTGAGCGCTGGTTTGATACAGGCATTGAAGTATCTTTATATGGACTCCAGTGCTTGTGTCAGGATCAACGGGGCCTACTCGGAATGGTTTGGCATCCATAAAGGTGTCAGACAGGGCTGTGTGGCTTCCCCGTAGCTGCTCAACCTATTCATGGACAGTTGTTTGGAAATTTTGAAAGTTGAAGAATGCGGGTTAAGAATGGGTGAGTTAACCGTCAAATGCCTTTTGTACGCCGATGAATAAGTCATACTTGCGTCGTCGGCGGCCGAGCTGTAAATGATGGTTACATTAATGAACAGGTCATTAAAAGAAAGGGGAACGCAAGTAAGATGAAAGTTATGGTTTTTGAAAGAGAAGAAAATAAAACGATATGTGGAATAAGAATAGAAGGGGAATTGATCAAGCAAGTAGATGAGTTTTGTATTTGGGATGTGTATTTAGCAGGGATGATAGATATGATAAGAATATAGAACGATGAGTGAACGCAGGAAATAGAGTAAATGGGGCTCTACACTCTATTGTGGAAAGTCAGAATATGTCCCAAAAGGCACGTATGGCAATTCACAATGCTGTGTTAGTTCCTACTTTAATGTATGGTGGTGAAAGTTGGGTGTGGCAGAAGAAGCAGAGAGTAGAATAAATGCTGCAGAAATGCGGTCATTAAGGAGTATGTTAGGGCTGAATCTAATTGACAGAGTGAGAAATTATGTGATAAAAGAAGAGTGTGGTCTGCAAGATGATGTTGTGACCAGAATTAAGAAAGGAATGCTTCGGTGGTTTGGTCATGTAGAAAGAATTAATGAGGAAAGAGTGACAAAGCAAATTTATGTGGCAGAGATGAATGGCAGAGTCTGGGATGGACGCCCAAGGCGAAAATTTATCGACCAAATTGGCTATATATTAAAAATGTGCCAAATTAAGAGTACCCTTAACCGACGAGCGTGTATAACGAGGCGAGAGAGGTGTGTCAGGATCGTGCCAAATGGAAGTCCATAGTCACTGCCTACCCCTCTGGGTGACAGACGTGAGTGTTTATGTATGTACAATCGAAGACTTTGGATAGGTCACAGAACCAAAGCATCCTGTGAATTCTCCCATGCATTGAAAATTATATTAAAACTTAACCGGTAGTTTGAATTGCGAGAATTGACCTTACCAGTTTCACTATTTGAATAAAAGTCTATTTTACCGCTGGTTTAACGAATTACAGCACGGTCGACTAATTTTGAGAGAAAAGGAAAGAAGTTTTAACGGTGGTAGAGCCACGCAGCAGCTTTTGCTGTTGCACGTAAGGGCCGGCTCGAGCCGGGTTAGTACCACGACCTCACAGAATACCGGCGTGAAGTGGAAGCTCTGCTTTTGCGTTTCGTCTGGTGAGTGCAGGTGACCGGGCCCAATTCTCCCCATCAACATGGTAGCGGAATTAAATTTTAGACTACCCCAGGAGGGTACCAGCACCCCTGGAGAATCCCTCACTGAGCATCCACGACCATGCTACTCCACTTCTGAGCGTGGGTGCTCAGGCTGCCCCTCGTATTCTGGGGCAAAATTCCGCTCAAAACAATAACTGCTCGGGGCAAACTGAGCAACAAGACCAAGGCGACCCTGCCGCGCTATCCGTGGATTTCTGCAACATCAGGGACTTCACTCGAACCTAAACGCCGTCCACTACCATCTCGAGACGGCGAAGCCGGCCTTGCTCTTTCTGACCGAGACGCAGGTGTCCTCTCCGGCTGATACTTCGTATCTCTCCACCAGGGTACAAATTGGAACACTCCTTTGTGCCTCGGGCTGGAGTTAGCGTATACGTCAGAGAGGACATCTGTTCTCGACGCTCGGCAGTCTTGAAGGTTCGGACCTGTCCATCCTTTGGCTACGTAGATAGCGACGACCATCCGCGCGTCTACGGGTGCCTCTATAGGTCCCATAGCGGTAATGCCGAAACAGACCGACTCATCGACCATGTCCAAATGGCTACAGATTCCTTGCTACAACAGGTCCCATCTGCAGAGATCGTGATCCATGGCGATTTTAACGCCCACCACGCCGAATGGCTTGGTTCACGTTTAACCGATCATGCGGGAGATCTGTTTTGACTTTGCCTTGGCATATGGTCTGACACAGCTGGTTACTTCGCCTACGCGGATTCCAGATGTGAAGGATCATACACCTTCCTGTTGGACCTTCTGCTGACCTCTCATCCGGACGGATATAAGGTTTCCGTCGATGCCCTCTCGGCTCTTCGGACCATTGTCTGATCAGGAGTGGTGCCACTCACGCTCCCCTCGCGTTGCGTTCTGCAGGTTGCCGCCATGTTTGGCATTACAGGTCGGCGGATTGGGACGGAATGCGATCTTTATTTGCATCCTACCCATGGGGCGGGTTTGCTTCTCGCCGGATGATCCCAGCGCTGTTGCTGACTCTGTCACTGATGTGGTGTTACAGGAATGGAACTATTTATTCCATCATCTGTGGTACCCATCGGAGGCAGATCGCAGCCTGGTTTGGTCGCTCCTGTAAGACTGCATTACGCGTAAGCAGGAGTGCTATCAGGCCTGGGCTCAGGCATCGGCGGCTCGGGATGTAAACACCAGCATGCTTAAAGTATAACTTCGCCTCAGGTCCTTCAAAGTGTTATTGCCAAGGCAAAGTCAGAGCACATAGGCAGAATTGGCAAGAAACTAGTTCGCCTTCCTTCGGGAACCCGTGCATTCTGGTCTCTCGCCAAGGCTGTCCAAGGGAATTTCTGTAAGCCATCACTACCATCTCTGCACAGGAAGGACGACTCACTGGCCCGCCGCAAAGAAAGCCGACCTTTAGGCTCACTTTTGCGTCCAACTCGACTCTTGATGACGGGGAGAACACACCGACGGCCATCCCGCGGTGTGAGTGCTCCATGCCGGATGTTCGGTTCTCACAGCGCTCGGTTCGCAAAGCACTCCTCTCCCTGGACATCCACAAGTCGAGTGGGTCTGACGGAATCCCTCCAATTGTGCTGAGGACGTGTGCTCCGGGTTGGCACCGGTTCTAACGCATCTTTTCCGGTACTCCTACTCCCTAGGCGTAGTCCCAAAATCATGGAAGACAGCTTTTGTCCAACCGATCCTAAAAGGCGACCGCTCAGACCCGTCCAACTACAGGCCTATCGCCATCACCCCTTGTTCTCAAAATAATGGAATCCATTATAAACTGCCAGCTCATGCGGTACCTTGAGGATCACCAGCTGATTAGTGACCGCCAATACGGTTTTCGTCGGGGTCGATCAGCTGGTGATCTTCTGGTACCTGACTCATAGATGGGCGGAGGCAGTAGAGTCCAAGGGGAGGCATTTGCCGTTGGTTTGGACATTGCGAAGGCTTTCGATCGGGTTTGGCACAAAGCGCTTCTTACGAAGCTCCTTCCTATGGGCTTCCGAGAAATTGTGCAATTGGATCACCAGCTTTCTTGCAGATCGGAGCATCAAGGTCGTTGTAGACGGTGCATGATCCGACTACGCCTATTAACGCTGGTGTTCCACAAGGCTGCGTGCCATCACCAACGCTGTTTCTTCTGCATATCAATGATATGTTGCAAACCGGTAGCATTCATTGCTATGCGGATGATAGCACTGGTGATGCTCTATACGCCGGCCGTGCGAATATTTCTCGGAAAACGTCGCCGAGTACCGGAACAAACTTGTGTCTGAAGTCGAGTCTTTGCTGAACAAAGTCTCGGATTGGGGCGACTAAATCTAGTCCAGTTTAATCCTCAGAAGACACAAGTTTGCGCGTTTACCAAAAAGAACCCTTTGTCGTATCTCCTCAGTTTCAAGGCACTCCTTGTTGCCTCAGCCAGTATCAGGTCCTCGGCGTCGACATATCGAGTGACGTGCAGTTTCGCGGTCACTTGGAAGAGAAGGCCAAATTGGCCTCTAAAAGCTTGCGTGCTCAGCAGAGCGGACAGTATTTCATGCCGGCACAACGCCTGCAACTTTACAAGGCGCAGGTTCGGCCTCACATGGAATACTGTTCCCATCTCTGGCTGGGGCTCCCAGTGCCAGCTCCTTCCACTTGACCGCATCCAGCGCAGAGCGGCTCGAATCGTCGACGACCGAGTCCTTTCCGATCGGCTCGATTCATTGGCGCTGCGAAGAGATGTTGCATCTCTTTGCATTTTCTTTCGCATTTACCACGGGGTGCTCTGAGGAATTGTTCGGATTAATCCCAGCCGCCACATTTCACGAACGCACATCGCGGCAGAACTCCCGATACCATCCACACCATCTGGATGATTGGCGGTCCACCACTGTGCGATTTAGAAGATGTTTTCTTCCTCGCACAACTTCCTTGTGGAATAGTTTACCACCAGCGATTTTTCCGGACCGATACGACTTAGGGACCTTCAAGAAAAGAGCCTACTCCTTTTTAAAAGGCCGGCAACGCATCTGCAATTCCTCTGGTTCCCCTGGTGTTGCAGTTGTTCATGGGCGGCGGTAGTCACTTACCATCAGGTGAGCCGCATGCTCGTTTGCCCACTCTCCTATAAAAAAAAAAAAAAAGTTGTTGCCCTTAGACGGCTGCTACGGAAGGAAACGTACTGACAATGAAAAATATATAGTGTAATATAAAGAGATTCAACAAATATTGCAGATTGGATCAGGAAGTTTTTACGATATTCTACTTATACACGTTTGCGTGAAGAGGATAGTATTAGGCTGGGTGCCGCACAAACTTACTGATGCTCAAAAGCACGCCCGCGTTGAATGGTGCTCTGACATTATTAATAAATTTGAAGAAAGCTCTTCTCGATGTTTACGATGTTCACTTTCTTTTAGTAATATGAGTAAGGGGTTTTTGTTTTCAAAAATTATCTAGATATGTAATTACCTGTGCAAAAATAATTAACAAAATTTTCTATTTAGGTAAAATAACTAAATTCGAGTATTAAACGGAAATCCTCGAAATTTTCAAACTTTTCATGAAAACAAGAAATGGTAATGCCCAATTTTGGCCATGAACGCCCAACAATTTGCATTTGTGAAAAAATACATCTAATTGTTATTAATCCCGGTATTCATTTATCCAAACAAGATCGCAACATTATTATACAAAAAAAAGTACCGAAAAGATAAAAATGAAATTAGGTAAATCCGTAATTCATTTGTTTGTGGATAAAATAAAAAGTATTGCCAGTTACAAACCTCGTTAAAAAATCGATTCTCTTTTTTCAATCGATTTTTTATGGTGTAATTATTATAATGCTAATATCATTTTTCGGTAATTATTATGATGTTACGATAATTAAACCAGTTTGCTATTCTTGGAATCAACAGACAGCTAAAAGGGGAGCTAATTAAATTGAAAGCTGTGTTTATAAATTTATTGAAATGACCCAAAGGTATAAAAGAGTATCGTTTCTGGTCTGACAATTGTAGAGGCTAGAATTGAAACAGAGTCGTATTTTTAATGTATATGTATGTACATATGTAACAAATTTAACATAAATATTATTCAACGTTTCCTTGTTTTAGGTCATACCAGAAACGAAGGGGACAGCATGCATGCCTTGATTGAGAGACAGACTAAAGACAGGATTATTTATACCCCAGACCTAAAACAGATGGCAAGCCCTATAATGTCATTGAAATGTAACAAGTGTTGATTCTTGATTTTGAAACACATTTCAAGCACTGCAAATTGGACAAATACTAGCTATGGAACTAAAATGTCATGAACAATGTAAGTGAATTTAAAATACAAGGAAATGGTCACTTTAAAATTATGTTTAGGTACAACTATGAAGACGATGCTGTTAAATGGATTAACTGCATGAATAAACCGAAGAACATACGAAACAAAAAAGAAAAGGTGGATCTGCTTCTAGTCAGTGCTTATGAAAAAACCCCTGCCAATTGACAAAAATAAACACAAAAACCTTATGGATCTTGGTAAAAGCCACGTCAGATACCAAAAAAATATCACTTAATTTATAATAGTCTCATTACAGGCAATATTAATAATGATGAGTCTGACTGTGATTGCAAGAACCTAATTCATCTACTCAAATATTGTTTTTTCGTGAAGATATTTTATTTTATTTTATATTACTCACAAAACAGATACTTCCAAAAAATTCCTTGGATTAAGAAGAGGAATAAGAAGTTTTATTTTGTTAATTAGTTTAAATACTAAAAAAGATTAAAATTTTGTTTTCTACCTTTATGCGTGGTGTATTAAGCAATGTTTTATGGAAGGTATACATACTTTCACCGCTTGATTATGAAATGAATAGGTTAGTAGAAATAAAGTTATTTTCTTTTATATGAAAATTAAACAAGCTAAAAGCTTGATTATTTTGCAGATATATCAATTTACTGCAACTCCATCAAACCGATTTGGGACATTAAAATCAGTGTATAATGAGTCAACTAATTTATTATCGTTTATACTGTAGATACAATGTCATTAAATTAATCCAAGAAAATGAAATACAATTCTGTATTTGTGTTTTTATAAACTTAATACTTTTTCCTCAAGATATGGTAAATATACAAATACATTGTAAACTAGTGTATGTGGCAGTTAGCTCATTATAGGCCATAGTTTATATGATGTATACTAAGTCAACTACATTATCTTGGAAACTCACTAAAATAGGTCTACTATTTTATTATCTAAGGGTCTCAAATCTTAAAATAGTACGAATTAAAAAAAATCAACATTCTAGGATCAAAACTGAAAAATTTATAAACAATTAATCTTTGACAGGCGCTCCTGTGAAATTTGAATTATGTAGTTGACTCATTATACTTAGGAGGTATCGGTAGATATTGTCGGCCGTCGAACGGTGGGCACGACATCAGACTTTTGCCTCCTGCTCAATTCCTGGATGATGTACTGATTGTGTATGATACAAATGATGTATAAGACCATGAAATACCTTACAGATCTTATCTAAACTTGATTATGTCTATTTGTATTACAGAAAAATTATTGTTTAAAAACTGTATTTGTGAACATAAAAACCTTTATATCTTAAAAATCCGGACTTTTTTTTAAACTAATTCCTTAATCATTTCATTCTTCTAATTGCATATTATCATTTCCATATGCTTTTATATGTGTGCACCCATGGCCGAAGTGATGAACGGTGGGCATTCCCCTTTCAAATCTAGTTGTGTAGACACAAATAAGCCAGATTCTTGTATCGACAGTAGCCTAATGGTTACGGGTGCGGACTGCGAACTTAAAAGTCGAGAGGTAGAATCCGTCATTCGACTACTCCACTCCCTAACACGCATTTTAAGCTCATCTGCAGATGTTAATGGAAGTATTAGTAATGTTAATGCTAGAATTAAGTTTGCTAGTATTTTTGTATAAAAATAATATAATCTATTTTCACTTACGCGTAAGCATGAAAGGTTAGCATGTTTTTTTACAATAGGAGTGACAAGCGTGTATGCAATCCATCTGATGGTAAATGAATGAATGCTACGGCCTATAGACATTAACATCTATCCTCGATTAAGCATCAAAATGCAAATGCATTGTCAGCCTTAAATACTAAGATGGAATGCCTGTTACCCGTAAAAAGTATCTCCGGTTCTCTACACTCACCGTAAGAATCACAGCATTATGCTGCTGTTTCACGCTGGTATTCTGTGAGAACGTGGTCCTACCCTGGTCAGGCAATCCATTCGTACCACAGCCTTATTATAGCTGCAGCGTGGCTCTACCTTGTAAGAGTGTTCGGCAGCAAATTTAAAAAGAATATTGGTATGATACGATTTGTGATTGGTGCTTAAGAGTATTTTAAGTACAACATACGAGTCCTTAAAATCTAATTAAGTTAAAATTAAAATTAAATTTTATTAGAGTAGAAAATTAGAGACGATCGATTCACTTCTACTTCCCTTGTCCGCTCAAAGTGAGAAAAATGTGTATGAGTGTATCTGTCTTGCAGGAGTGATTCTCTTCAAGCTAGAAGCAATAATTTACGTGAGAAGGAAACGTCAATCTGTCAAATTTGTACCGCATTTAAATCTGTTATCAAGGCATGACATATTGAGTTCGATTTAAACGTCAAAAAACAAACCAAACGCCAATCGATTGAAGCAAAAGAAGGCTAAATGACTTCTTTTGCTGTACTGGAAGCAGTATATGCTATGTGGTGTCTTAATTTGTTGTAATTTTTTAACACCCGTATTTCTATAAAAAAGTTTCATTTAACCCATATGATACTTAAGTTTTTGGATTTTATATTTTTTTCATTCACGTAACGTTTATTGTAGTAGTTATATACAGGAGCCCAAGCCAAACAGTGAACAAAAAATTAGCCAGAAGATGCTTATGGTGGTATTTTGTGTTTAACTGTTGATATTATTAATTGTACCTTCTTGGCATGTGACTCTGCACTTATTACTGATCGTTACTGTAGAATTGAAAATGATGTTGAAAAAGCTGGTACTCAAACAACACAGATTTGTAAAATGCTCTTAGCTATTGCTTCTTCATGACAACTCCCAGCCGTATACTGCACAACAGAGGTTGGTAAAATTAGCGGTGCCCTTCCTTATCCACCATATTCTCCAAGCTTAGCCCATAGCAACAGACTTCCATCTTTTATTGAAGTTTATATAAATGTTTTAGACAAAAATTGATAAAAAAATTGATGGAAAAATATGTTACAGTTGTGCAGCTCAAAAATTAACAAACTGTTTTGTTTAAAAAATATTTTAATGTTCCCATAAGAAACGAAATTGCATAGGTAATTGAAAATGAAGCTTTATTAATAATGGAAATAAAAAACCTAAAACAAACTGAAATTCTATGGAGTAGTTTTAATTAACGAACAAACTTAAAAGTTCTCCTTTTCATACACTTCTGAACGTAATAGTTTTTACTTACTTCGCTGAATAAGATGTATTTTTAAGAAAAATTAGCTACACAAAAGCATTTCTTTTTCTTTTTTAAATTTGAAACTACTGTTTATTATTGCTTATACTTTAAAATCTTCTTAATGTTTAAAAGAACAATGAAACTGGTAAATTAATGTTATTGTTTATTTTATTTTTTGTATAAGTGAGGGTGACAAACGAGCACACAGTCCACCTGTTTGTTGCTGCATAAGTAGCCTATACATACAGACTATATTAGGATGTGCGACTGGGCAAGGACAACGCTCAAATAAAAACAAGCATATCTTGAATACATTGTAGGGACAGAACACTAGCGTTAAATAGCAGCTTAATGTTGATGTTTCGTATGGTAAGTGTTGAACCGGAGACCCTTTTTACTGGTAACAAGGCATTCTATGAATAGAATAGAACAGAATAGAATAGAATATACTAGAATAGAATAGTATAGAATAATTTTTAATTCAATATAGATTACAAGTGTAATTCTTATTGAAAGTCATCTTTTACTTTACCACTGGTTCGAAAAAAAAACCTCTGTCCTGGGAAATCAGCAAGAAACCCGGTGGGACTTTTTTTTAAAGTAAATTTTACATTAATGGTTGTACAAACTATTTAAGTACAAAATTTATTTTAGAAACTGCTTGCAAGCGACCACCTCATTCCCAGGGGTTATTATCAACCATGTATTCATTTATACTATAATAACCTCTTTATACAGTTTCAGCTTAACAAAACATTTAAACTTGGTAATAGAGAGAGCCTATACACTTTCCGGGACATTGTTGTAATAGCGTATACATTGCCCCCAGAATGAATTACTGACTCTGTGGAGTCGAGAAACTGGTATCATTAGCTTGTGTTTGTTCCTAGTGATTACAGAATGTATATCACTTTTTTACTAAAACTATCTTTGTTTTTGTGAATAATTTTCATAATTATATTCGTATTAAATTTTCGTAAATATACTAAGAGGCCAAAGTTAATATATTTATTTCTTTAAATTTATTTCTAAGAGAATCTCTAGGATTTAGGTTGTAAATAGCTCTAATGGCCCTCTTCTGTAAAACAAAAATAGTTTCTGAATCAGCCGCATTTCCCCATAGCAAAATCCCATAAGACATTATGCTATGGAAATAACTGATATAAACTAATCTAGCTGTCTCGACACTAGTGAGACCTCTAATCTTTTTTACTGCATAGGCTGCAGAACTTAGTCTGCTTGCTAGTTTGGATATATGGGAGACCCACTGAAGCTTTGCGTCGAGAATGATGCCAAGGAAAACAGTGGATTCAACAGGGCTCAGTTCTTCCCCATTTAAAAACACATTGGTACCCAGATTTTTAACATTCGTTGTTGTAAATTTAAAACATTTAGTTTTATTTCCGTTTAAATGTAGATTATTAACGTTAAACCAATGCACTAATTTTGATATAGCATTATTCATTTCGTCACATTTAAATGATTGACGTTTAAGTTTAAAAAACAAGGAATTATCATCAGCAAATAAAACTATATCATGATTATCCCCTACAAGGGAAGGTAAGTCATTAATTTATATTAGAAATAGGAATGGGCCGAGAATCGAGCCCTGAGGGACACCCATTAGTACAGGTGACCCGGAAGAACTTTTACCATTGATAATAACTTTCTGCATTCTATTACTTAAATATGAAATAATAAGTTTAAGCGCTGTGTTCTTGGCACCATAGTTCTGTAGCTTCCTGATTAATGCCTCATGGTGAACACAGTCGAAGGCCTTGGAAAGGTCACAAAATATACCCAAAGCATCCTCCAAATTCTCCCATGCACAAAAAATATGCTTAATAAGCTCAACTCCAGCGTCAGTTGTCGAGCGACCCCTTGTAAAATCGAATTGATCTTTATGTAGCAATTTATTAATATTAAAGAAACTTAAGATCTAATCTAAAATTATTTTTTCAAAAATTTTACTAAATGTTGGTAGTACAGAAATTGGTCTAAAATTGGCGGGGTCTAACGTACCACCAGATTTAAATAAAGGTATGACTTTACTATATTTCATTAAATCAGGAAACACACCAGATTCGACGCTTGTGTTAAATATAGTGGCTAGATAAGGTGCTATTATATCTATTATAGATAAAATAACTTTAACGGAAATCCTCCATAAGTCTGCCGTTTTCTTAACATCAATAGTCTTAAAATATTTAACGATATCTTTTGGCAATACTCTATGGAATTTAAAAGTATTCGAACAAGCGTTTACATTTTATGTTAGTTCTCAAGGGTGACAACCCATTTACATTTTGATTCTTAATCGAGGATAGATGTAGGTATTTGTGTGCACCGCATCCACTTACCATCAGATGACCTATGTGCTCGTTTGTCATCTTTATTCTATTTTAAAAAACACATTATGGCAATGACTTCAAATTCACCCTGCATCATTACCATCATCATCATTACAGCCTATAAAATCCACTGCCAAACATAGGCCTCCTTATATATTACCTGATAGGGTCAGTAGTTGCCATAATTTCCACGCTTAGAAGTCATTTTTTTTAGTTTAAGTTATCAGGGAGATGCTGCCACCAATCTCCGTTCAGTTTTCCTCTGTCACCTCTTACGACACCTACGGGATTATATGAAGATGGATTCTCTTACGAATTTTGCTCAAAGTAATTTATGTATTATTTGTTTTGTTTGTATATTATAACGTATAAATAAATGTAGAATATGTTTAAATATTCCTAGTACTTTAATTCATACATAATAAATGTAGCCTAAACTCAAAATAGACTGGTAGAAAACTCAAGGTAGAGCGTTAATAGCTGCAGCACGAATGGGTCGGTTCGACGGAGCAAAGATAACGCACGCATACTATACACAACTGTATATTATGTTACGCCTAAAAGCCGAAGTGGGCAAACCCGAGGTCATAGATTACACTCCATACACGAGGTTCAATACTGGTGATACGGAGCGGTTTTAGCTTACGACCCGTTTCACTTATTCCGATAGTGGTTCAAGCCGAGGTTCGTACCTCCTTCTGAAGGGCCCTTGAATCGCATCGCACTTCAATAGTAGGGGTTGGGGCGTTTCGGGACTGCAATCGACGCCACAGCGCATATTTCCGAAAGAATAAATAGAATACGCCTAAGTTTAATCAACTGCAATTGACTGCATTCAGTTGTGGCTGGCTAAACCTTGGCGTACATTTAGCTGGAATTGTATTCCTAGCTTGCGCAGATGGCTAGTCTCTGTTGAAACTGGCCGCTGTGACCAAAATTCGGTCTGGAGGACATTATTATTTTTCGGGTATATTATAGTTTTCTCGTCTGGCTGAGACTTATAAATATATAAAAAGATGATAAATGACATAAAATATATTAAGTTGACTATAACAGAAATACATATAAAATAAAGTGACATAAATAAATAGAAATTTAATTGCCAAGGGTTAGGGGGAAAGGGAAGGGGAAATAATTGTGAAAATATCGTTTTAAATATGAAGGGTTATATTGTTTAATTAACTAATATTAATTTTATGACTCCCTGCCCTCTCATAGAAACTGTGGACACCCAGACATATCTTGGTCTTGTTAGAAATAACAAATTCAATTGGAATTATCATATAGAATACGTTTGTAATAAGCTACGGCAATTTTTAACGAATATTATATTTCTTAAGAACCGCATACCCTTCATAGTTAAGTTAATGCTTTATAACTCATTAGCTGAATCTTTTATACAAAATGGACTCAGTTGTTATGGACGCACATATAAAACATATCTCAATCAAATATATAGGCTTCAACTAAAAATTCTTAAGCACGTAGTATATCCAAACATCAAGGAAAGATTTCAAAGCGATAACGTGAAATTATTTGAACATTGTAAAATTTTACCCATTAATACACAATTTAAATATAGCTTACTCAAAGAACAATTGTTAGCAATTATTTATAAAGAACAATTAAACATATATTGAATGATCCTAATTTTAATGTAATTGTCTTGTGAAACATACATCTAACTTTAATAAATGTAAATCGGATTTCCGCTTTTGTACCTTTGAATTTCCGGTAAGATTTTTATTGTAATAGTTTCGGATTTGACTCCTTAAAGAAAATATAAAAATGTCTGTCACGACCTAAGCTGGGTTCATTCGGTTATAAGGTGTTAAGAGTATAAGAGACTTTGGTGTTTGTGTAAAGTGTAGTGCAAGTACTAAGTAAAAAGTGATTATTAATACGACAATTAGTTGTAATTTACGGACAGACTAAAATAAAAGTGATATGATGTAATCTAAATTGTATTATTTGCTAACAAATCAGAAGTGGGATAATATTGAGCTAAGATAACTCGGTACTTCGGACTCATTATGCAAAAAGATAAATTAGTAAGTTTTGTTTCCCTCTACTTTAAACACAAGTTATATTTTATTTACATCTACACATATCATTCATTGTTGATTTTTGGCAACTACCACCAATATTCAAGCGCGACTCAAATTGGTAAATTATGTCAGTTTTTTTTCCTTCTTTTTTTGTATATATACTAACATCTTCAGTCAACAATTTGGCTCCACTTAAGCATACAAGCCAAACTGTATCCTCTATTTATTTTGTATTCAGAATTAAATAAAAAGGAGAACAGACGGAAACCTAAACTGCTACTACTCGACTCAATTAATTCTTCTTTTCTTCCTAATTTGTAATTACATGGATAATGTTTTCGTAATAAAACTTTATGACTTTTGTTCTCAACTAAAAATGAAAAATCGTTATTACTATACATTAAACATTTTGCTTTCTAGTTTTCTGTTAACTTTTCAGTGATAAAAACATGAGACGAGACCGACGATCTCGTAAGCGTATGAACACGAGACCTCGCCCGAGCTCGTCACCAATGTCGTCTAGCAGTGGGAACGAGTGACAGTCGAAGATGTCGATCTTACTGTAGCACCACTCGACGCGAGCACTTACGATCCAGCGGGCGTAGTGGTTTCGGCTGTTCGCTGAATAAGCGCAGTGCCTCCAGACGTATGCAGCGTGACCGAAGTCCATCCAAACGTGCGCGACGCAATACATCGAGAGTTCGATCCGTTTAAGAGTAATTAAACCGTTGATGCCTGGATTGTTAAGGTGAATGAGTGTGCGGTTATTTATGGTTGGTTAGAACGTCAGGGAATACTTTATGCTCTTCCGAAATTAGTTTCTTTTAGCACAAAAATGGTATCAAGGTTTGCGAAGTTTAATGTTTTCTTGGTCTGGATTGTACGAAAACTAGGTCAGCGTTACCAAGAAATCAAAATTATGTCCAACTGTTGACAGAAATGCTTGCGTACAGGGATCGATTTGGTAAGTCTTTAGAAGAGTATTTTTATGAAGAGATTGTTTTACTGAAATTAGATGCTTATTAATATTTGGTAAAAATGCTAAATAGTGTATTTTACATGGCATTGAGGACAGGTTTGTTAGAACAAGTACCGAAGCGGCTCAATGTACGGAACCAGATAAATTATTAATGTTTTTCTAAGAAATTTTAAAACTGTTAGGAGACCTAAAATTCACCACAATACAAACAAACACTTCTGACAACAGACGACCAAAAGTCCTTGAGCCAATACCATGTAGGTCTGATGTTAAAACTTTACCAAAATGTTATAACTGTGGAAGGACACCCATATTTTAATTGTAAACATCCTATTAAAAGGTGTGACACGTGTCATAAAATAGGTCATTTAACTGATAGTTGTCCGAAACAAGGGTCTGCCAACACTAAGACTGTTTTAGTGTGATATCCAAAAGTATTGATTATGATTTAAAATATTTTAAATCAACCAAGGTTAACAATGACTAAGAGTTGAACTATTTCATAGGTTTTGGTACCTAGTCAATGTACCACGTTGAAGGAGTCTAGTTAGTGAAATGTCTCTGTATGTGTGAAGTAAAAAAAAAAAACGTATAGGAAGAAAAACGTGTGCAACGGTCGTGCTATTGATACATATTGTTGCGCGCCACTATTAATGGTTTATACATGGCAACACTAGTTACCACTAGCGCCTCTAGTATCGAGTAGCAGAACTAGGAGAGTCAAGATCCTTCTAGAAATTTCGGGACCGATATGTACTGAACATTCTAGATGTTTCTACAGTAGAAGGTTCTGAAACTATCTGAGGCCCTATATAAGGCCGGTATAGACCGCGACCGAGTCAGTATTGAATTGGCGATACAAGCGAATACTTCGAAGCGATACAACTGCGAATTAAAGTGATCTGTAGTACAATTGTATTTTGTTATTAGTGGTTTTAGTTGTAATTAGTGTTCTGTAATTAAAGTGTCAATTTTGGTAATTCACTCGGCAGTTTTTAATTGTCTCGAACCCGAAGCGCGTAACAATTGGTGTCAGAAGTGGGATTTAATCAGGCCGATTTTACCTAAAGATGACACGGAGGGTATCCGTACCCGAAGTCAACGTCAACAGGAGACGGACCAGAGACGATTTGGTGGTACAACATCGCAAGCGTCGGAGGGCCAACTGCCGACCACGGAGGTCGGCCCGTCAGCAGCTCCTGCATTTGCAGCACCTGACTTAGGTGCTCTGATGATGATGCTGCAGGAGTAGGCCCGCTGACAGGAGGAACAGGCCCGCCGACAGGAGGAACAGGCCCGTCGGTTGGAAGAGCGGCTGCATCGGGGACAGAAGCTTGATGCTTCTTATGAAGGACCTTCACGCAACCTTCGGGAAAGAGATAAGGGAGGTGAAGGATAGGGTTGCTCAACATGACAAACGCCTGTTGGAAGCTGAAACCCGAATCAACCAAGTGAACAATCGGGTTGACAACGTGATGGCTGACGTTAAGAAAATGCTGGACGACCTAAAAATTGGGGATGGAATTACAGCTCCCGTGGTAGCTACAACACCTTCGCTACGTGGATTCAAAGTGCCGCCGTTCGACGGGGCTTCTTCCTGGTCTAAAAGTCAGGCCATGCCTGCTCTCACCCTAGGCCTGCGCGACCAGGCCTTAACTATTCTGGAAGCTCTCGGTAAGGAAATGACTTACGAGCAGCTCCTTGAGACATTGGAGGCGAGATATGGCGATGCTCACCTGGAACACGTCTTTCGTGCGCAGCTCAAAGATCGCGTGCAACGCAGGAACGAAAACCTGCAGCAGTGGGCCCTTGAGGTGGAGATGCTGGTTCGAAAAGCATACCAGTCTGTACCTGCGCTCATTGTGGGAACCTGGTGCAGACATTCATCGACGGCATCCGCGACCTTGAAGTCAGAGCTGCTGTGAGGCTCGGGCACCACGAGACGCTTAAGGACGCGTTAGCCCATGCACTGGAGGTGGAAGCCGTACGGCAGGATCATCGATCCCATCGCGTCAGGGAGGTTGCAGCAGCTGCAGTTCGCGACTACAATAAAGGATACAGCCCTAGGTGCTACGGCTGTGGGGAAAGGGGCCATCTTCGATCCAGCTGCCCTAAGCGAACTGTAGAAAGGGGAGGTAATCGATCTCGAGAGGGTAGTGCGGCTAACAGCACCGCCCAGCAGCAGCAGGGAAACGAGTAAAAGCCAGGACTGCGGGGCGGGTGCTGGCTGATGTTAAAAGAGCCCCAAGGATTTCGATCTCACAAACCCATGATGGGAACAGCCTAATCATCAAAGGCGAGGTCAACGGAACGCCGTGTAAACTGACCATAGACACTGGAGCCTCTCGCACGGTTGTCAGTTCCCAACTTATAAGTCAGTTCCTTGGGACTCCGCATACAACCGAGAGCGCATTAATTTGGTAACAGCCACCGGTCAGCGCATACCCGTCCGTGGAGAGAAGGAGATGGAGTTGAAGCTAGGCAACATGATCTACCTGCATAATGTCATCGTGGCTGACATAATGGACGACTGCATCCTGGGCCTAGACTTCATGAGGAAGAATTGTTGTGAGATCGACGTTAAGCAAGGTGTTTTGAAATGTGGACATGAGGAACTTTTCGTGGAAGGAGCGATACCGGGAATGTGTACAGCCTTAAGAAGATTGTTCTGCCGCCGAGATCGGAAACGATTGTGCCGGTTAGTCTTCCTCGGAATCCTGGGCAAGCTCATCGTTGTGATGGATTACTTCACTAAGTGGCCAGAAGTCTTCGCCATTCCAAATCAAGAAGCTTCAACAGTTGCAGATAAACTAGTTCATAAGTCTTCTGTCGTTTTGGAGTACCTTTAGAGATTCACAGCGATCAAGGAAGGAATTTTGAGTCTCAAATATTCCAGGAAACTTGCCGAGTTATGGGTACTCATAAAACAAGAACAACTTCACCACCCACAATCTGATGGAATGGTAGAAAGATTTAATCAGACATTGGAGAGGTACCTAGCAAAAGTTGTGGAAAAACGGCAACGAGACTGGGACAGGCACATACAACCGTTTTTGTTGTCATATCGAAGCGCTGTTCACGAAAGTACATCAGTGACACCAGCTTTAGCAAATTTTGGGAGAATTACGGCTGCCTGCAGACCTGATCACCGGAATACCACCTGATGCCCCACGCAGTATAACCGATTATGCAAATGACTTGCGGGACAAAATGAATGACATTTATGAGCACGTCAGACAGTCGGGCCAGCAAACGTCTGAGAAGATGAAAACACGGTATGACCGCAAAATGAACAACAAAGGGTTTGACGAAGGTTCACTAGTGTGGTTACACAATCCAGTTCGCAGCAAAGGGAAATCTCCTAAGCTTCAAGCTAAATGGGACGGACCGTACCGGATTGTGACAAGGATCAATGACGTAACCTACCGGATACAGAAAGGTGCAAGAGGTACTCCTAAGATCGTCCATGTGGATCAACTGGCGCGTTATTATGGGGCCAATAATGCTCGGGACGAGCATGTCTTAGGAGGGGGCAGTGTTGCGCGCCACTATTAATGGTTTATACATGGCAACACTAGTTACCACTAGCGCCCTCTGGTATCGAGTAGCAGAACTAGGAGAGTCAAGATCCTTCTAGAAATTTCGGGACCGATATGTACTCGAACATTCTAGATGTTTCTACAGTAGAAGGTTCTGGAAACTATCTGAGGCCCTATATAAGGCCGGTATAGACCGCGACCGAGTCAGTATTGAATTGGCGATACAAGCGAATACTTCGAAGCGATACAACTGCGAATTAAAGTGATCTGTAGTACAATTGTATTTTGTTATTAGTGTGGTTTTTAGTTGTAATTAGTGTTCTGTAATTAAAGTGTCAATTTTGGTAATTCACTCGGCAGTTTTTAATTGTCTCGAACCCCAAGCTCGTAACAATATGTTCCTAATACTGAAAGTGCGCTAAAAAAGAGTACCAAAATTTTCTGGTCATATTTGAAATCCTTGCGACGCGTGGTCCAATTACCCTAGAATATTAATGTATAAAGATACAAGTTATACAGATGAAACTTCTAACTGTAACGCCTTTAACGATTTTTTCCGTAGCGTATTCGGCGCCCCATCTACTCCAAATCATCACAGTTCAGCAGAAAGTGCCTCTTTAATCTCAATATCTCAAATCACCATATCTAATAGTTTAGTGGAAAATCATCTAAAATCTTCAGACATTAATAAAGGTGCTGGTTGCGACGGGATCCCCCCAATATTCTGGGTCAAATGTACAAAAGTTCTCGCTGTGCCTATTGCATATATTTTCAATTCTTCTTTGAAGGAAGGTGTCTTTCCTGATATATGGAAAAAAGCGCTCATCATACCCATTCATAAAAAAGGCTCTAAAACCTAAGTTGAAAATTATAAAGGTATCTCTATAATTTCGTACACATACTCAATCCATACTCTTAAACAAACTAGGCATACACGGGGATCTTCTAAGATGGATAGAATCTTACCTAAGTAAACGTTCCCAGGCGGTTGTGGTGGGTGGATTCAGATCAGATTACACAGAAATACCCTCCGGCGTCCCCCAAGGTTCGCACTTGGGACTTCTCTTCTAAAATGTGTACATTTACGACTTGCCTATTTGTCTCATGCATTCTAAACATTTGATGTACGCGGACGATAAAAAGATATTTTTGAGAACAAATGACATCAATGATTGTTACACGATACAGGCGGAACTGGACGTATTGTATAATTATTACATGACTAATAAGATAACAGTGAATGCCAAAAAGCCAGTGAATATCTTTAACTCGCAAAGCGAACCCCATCTTACACACATATTATTTAATGGTGTTCACATTGAAAGAGTCAATTTGTTTCGTGACCTGGGAGTTTACCTCGATAGCAAAATGTCATTTACTGATCATATTGACTTAGTCACAAAAAAGGCATATAAAAATTTGGGATACGTCTTGCGGGCCTGCAAGACATTTAATAATATAGGCTCACTGAAGGTTGTATACTGTGCATATGTACGTAGTCTGCTAGAGTACGCTAGTCAGATTTGGTCCCCTCAATACAAGGTCTATAAAGAACGCCTCGGCGCATACAAAAAATCTTTTTAAGACACATCTCGTACCGGCGTCGTCGGTCGCACGAATCATATACCCGAGCTTGTCACGAAAATAGTCTATTAACATTGCTTCCTATTTGATATTCTGCATATCAATGACATGTTGCAAACCACTAACATTCATTGCTATGCGGATGACAGCACTAGTGATGCTTTATATACCGACCGTGCCAATATTTCTCGGGAAAACGTCGCCGAGTACTGGGACAAACTTGTGTCTAAAGTCGAAACTTTGTTGAACTAAGTCTCTGACTGGGGGCGACTAAATCTAGTCGAGTTCAATCCCCAGAAAACTCAAGTTTGCGCGTTTACCGCTAAAAAGAACCCCTTTGTAGTATCTCCTCAATTTCAAGGTATTCCCTCAGCCAGTATCGGAATCCTCGGCGTCGACATATCGAGTGACGTGCAGTTTCGTGGTCACTTGGAAGTGAAGGCTTGGCGTGCTCAGCAGAGCGGGACAGTATTTCATGCCGGCACACCGCCTGCAACTTTACAAAGCGCAGGTTCAGCCGCACATGGAATACTGTTCCCATCTCTGTGCTGGGGCTCCCCAGTGCCAGCTCCTTCCATTTGATCGCATCCAGCGGAGAGCTGTTCGAATCGACGGCGACCGAACTCTTTTCGATCGGCTTGACTCAATGGAACTGCGAAGATATGTTGCATCTCTTTGCGTATTTTATCGCATTTACCACGGTGAGTGCTCTGAGGAATTATTCGGACTAATTCCAGCCGCTCAATTTCATCATCGCACATCGCGACAAAACTCGCAATACCATCCATACCATCTGGATGACTGGCGGTCCACCACTGTGCGATTTAAAAAAATTTCTTCCTCGCACAACTTCCTTGTGGAATAGACTACCACCAGACATTTTTCCGGAGCGATAAGACTTAGGGACCTTCAAGAATAGAGCGTTCTCCTTTTTAAAAGGCTGGCAACGCATCTGTGATTCCCCTGGTGTTGCAGTTGTTCATGGGCGGCTGTAATCACTTACCATCAGGTGAGCCGTATGCTCGTTTGCCCCCTCTCCTATAAAAAAAAATATTGTTCGGGACAGAGTAGACTGCTCAGATCTATTGCATGAAGTAGCATTCTGCACTCCTAGATGTCGAACACGTCACACTCCACTATTAAATGTTCACAAAGTCGCACTAATTACGGTTCAAATACTGTCATGTTTAGGTTACCCCGAACATATAATGCAAAGTTTAGCCAGGTTGACTTATTTCGCTCAAGCAAGTTAACTTTCAAAAAGAAGGTGACAGATATCATCAAAACTCTCACAAATTTTAAGCGCTATAATCAAAAGTTATACTTTAACCTTTTCTCTGTCTATGTCTATAATGGGTGGTACTTATATATTACTTCCGCAAATATGTACAATGTATTTCTCTACTTTATTTGTTTACCAACTCTCTTTTACCAACGCTATTTTTGTTGAAAATAACTTCGCCGTATTATTCAAGAATATCTAAATTATAACATAAAACGTAAATTTCACACATTGGACTTTGTATATGAAAATTTGTGTTTTTACATATTTTATAGTAACAACTCACACTTTATATTTCATTTTCAATTATTTCTGACTACTTTATTTCACACGTGAACGATACAGTATTTGAAATGATATATTTATAAATTGAATAAAAATTGTTCCGAGAAGAAATACACGCAAATAATATTTAAAAACAGTGTAATTACTTACGTTCTAATAAAAAAACTCACAGTAAACTTTCTTTTGGTGGCCTCTTGCACTTGCGCACCGAAGGAAATGGAATAAACTAAACGAGATAATGATGGATGATATACATCGATGTATTAAAACACTCAATGTAAAGTATCGATTCATTGAATCAATCCGATGTTTTGTTAATTCATCAACATCGAGTAAACATCGATGTTTTTGTTCGATGCATCGAAGAGGCGAACCTGCTAGGATACCATTGTTTTCGCATCGGCGCCTCTTTGCGAGCAGTTATCAGTGCCTCGTACATTTTTGAAAGCAAAGGTAGACTGCGCAAGGTGGTTGGAGGTGCAATACCAATGCTTAAATTTGAAGTAAGATTATACTTATTTTAAAGAGATTAAAAACTAGCGTCGGCAGTTATTTATGTAAGCTCCTACGCAATTACGTGTAAATGTTCACGATTTAAAAAAAATGCATGTCATTAAACAATATTTTGATTTTATATTGAAATATCTTGTACGTAAAACTGCAATCAAGCAATTAAAACCATAAATATAAATAACAAGCTGTTCCCCGCGACTTCGCCCGCGTGTAATTTAGGGTTTTAATTTTTTTGCGCGGAATCCTAATTCTTTTCTTAAATAAAAGTAGCCTTTGTTACTCCTTATAACATCAGCTATCTGCCAATGAAAGTCCCGTCAAAATCCGTCCAGCCATTTCGGAGGTTAGCCGGAACAAATAGTCATACCGAATTTTTTTAAATTGCGTTTATGTTATAAGTGCCGTATGTACTTTCATGTGAATTTAGTAAAAAGCTGTTATTTTGACATTACAAAGAGACACTTCAATTTTATTTATTTTTATAGATATGGTTTTGAAGGGGGAGTAAATTAATTAGATTTTTGTGTTTGATTAATATACATCGTTTCATAAATTTGTACCTTTTTTTTATTGAGCTAGAACATACATTATAATTATCGCTTACCTAATATTTACAAATACTTACATAATCAAATTAATAACTTAAGTACAATAACGCATAGGCGTCAATCTTGACGCATCACTATTAAACCACTCTCAACTATGTATCAATATCTATAGAACATCTGGTTACGCTTGGCATAATGGGCATTGAGCGATATGTGCGCTCTATACCTTGCTTATTTGTACTCTAAATTCTGAACACTTTGATCTATTGTTCTAAGGGGTCCCTTCTAAATATTACTATACTCTTTGGCGTGGTCTAAAACTTTGCCAAGTAGATCTTCTTCTTTTAAATTATGGCTTCTCTCAAGTAGATCGCCAAATGGATATGCCGACGCTTGACAGATTAACAATGACAAAATCTTGACACTAGACAATGAACTTATCAAGCATCTAGTTATTTAATTACCTAAGTTATCAAAATTTTAGCCCGATTTTTAAACTATATGCAACACAATGTAATATGACGTATATTCTAATTTTCTTTATCAAACCTGGAAATATTTATGTAGATGATAGCATTATTTACAAACCTTTGTGATTTATAGATGCTATTTTACTTGTTTTTGTATTCAACTTTTAAATGATAAAAATTTGAAAAAAAATTGTTAATACTTTCATTGAAATTGAATGATACATGACTTTCAAATAATTTTTTCGGTGCGATACGCGCACCACCTACTGTAACTTAATTGTCCTATGCCTATAACCTTCGTGTGTGCAAGTGTAAGCAATAAGTTGACAAAGTTTTACCGATCTAATGAACGGTATGGCAGCGCATATAATACGAACAAACAAATATTATTTTTTATAAATTACTAACTGGTACCCGGCGCATTGCTGCCGCAGAAGAAATAATTTTGGAAATATCATTTTAAATTTGGAAGAGTTATATTGTTTTAGTAGAAATACACTTATATTGTTTTAGTAGAAATACACTCATTGAAATTGAATTAATTACTTTCAAAGAAATTTGTCGGTACGATACGTGAGCCACCAACTGTAAGTTAATTGTACTATGCCTATATTATTCGCGCAAGTGCAAGCAATAAGTTGACAAAGTTTTAACGAAATTAGATGAACGGTATGGCAGCGCATAAAATACAAACAAACAAAAATTAATACTTGAATATATACTTGTTTTGGCGCGTATGAGAAAAATGATGAGAGTGAATTTTTTACGATGCGCGCGCACACTGACACCTAAAAACGACACCATGAAGTTGTTACGATGCGCCCGCACACCGAAACCTAAAAGCGACAACTTCTGTTGGTAATTGTCTGTCAACTGTCAAGTTTTCGTGAGAACTGATAACTATGTTTAAGGTAGTTATTCAAATTATATGAATCTATAAAACGTGTTTTATTTTAGTTATTTTTGTTTTATTACGCTAAAGAAGTATAACTTCTTACATGCGTACATAAGTATACACAAACGTTTTTTATCAATAAGAATAATAATATGTTGCGTTGTTAATAAAACACTTACTTACAAGTAAATATCGTACGTCCAAAAATTTCATGGCTTTATTATGTTCAAATTTTAAGCGTAACGAAACAACAACAACGGAAGAATCTCATAATTTATTGTGCTGTTTCCTGGAACCAAGCAAAAGAAAATATCCGTTTGAATTGCAAGTTTCTTTTTCAAACCCACATCTTTGCTGGAGTATTATAATTAATAAAATTGTACAGTGGCAATGTGTAAGCTTTGGTTGCGGCATTTTGGGTTCGATTGCCGTACAAAAAGTATTTGAAAGTTTATAAATATTAGGTCTTTACCTATGAAATCGCCGTTTTATATAAAATATTTTAACGTATTTTTTTCTATATTTTTCTTTCAATTAATCAAAGTAATCACTCATGCAATCGATGCTTCTTTGCCAACGCAGTGGTAGATTATTAATCTTCTTCTTAAAGAAATCAGCTTGACGGGAGGCAACCAATTCTTCAAAGGCATTTTGTACTGTCTCTGATACAAAAAATAACATAACGAGTGGGGAGGGCAGGGGGGTTCTTGAAATACCCTCAATTACAACTCGCTACCATCGCATCGATATGACTCACTAGAGTGACGCAACCTCTCGCTCACTCTCGATCCAACTGGTATTTTATAGACGCGCCTGCATATAAATAATACCCTGGATAAGATGTTAGTGTTTGTTTAAATGTTTTAAATCCTCTTTAATTGTTTTTTTTTTCGGTTTTCCGTACCAATTATGACGTTTTTGCCTATTAAAATTGAAATAAAATATTTCACGAACTAAGGTTTTAAAAATCAAATAATATAATAACACAAATCTATGAAGTAATTAAATCAATGGCAGCAATTACGCTAGCGAGTAATTGGAGCAAATTTATATAATTATTCAAATAATTGATGTCTATTAAATATTATATGTACATATTTTTCACATAAAGTTTTTGTTGCAGACTAGAAAATACACGTTATGAAAAATCGGTCAGACTGAATTAAAATACGTTAAAACTATAAACAAAAAAACTCCGCTCTTCCTATGTTAATTAAATTAAAAAATTACTATTATTAAATTATCGCACTACGTCTATCAATTTTTACTATGGCTATAACTGCTAACGCACCAAAAGTAGACATATATCAATATATTTCGTGGCAAATTGACACACTTAAATTAATGGGAACCTGGTTCTTCATACCATTTTTTTTTTTATAGGATAGGGTGACAAACGAGCACACAGTCCACCTAATGGTAAGTGGTTGCTGTGACCCATAGACATCTACATCTATCTTCAATAAAGAATCAAAATGCAGATGCGTTGTCACCCGTGAGGACTAAGATGGAATGCCTCTTTTCCAGTAAAAAGGGTCTCCGGTTCTCTACACTGACCATACGAAACACAGCAGTGTTAAGATGCTATTTCACGCTGGTATTCTGCGAGAGCGTGGTCCTTCCCCGGTCGAGCCGACCCATTCGTACTACAACTATACTACTAATATAGCTGCAGCATGGCTGCTCCAGTGAAGTCGTTTTAAAAGCTATCCTTATTAAGACTTTCATTGAAATTTCTGTCTTTATTATACCCGCAGGAGGGCAGTTGATATATCTAATACGTCTTGCTTATTAGAAGAATTAGATTGCGTAAGATCTTTTTAATATATCCCATAGTTGGCTCCAGGAGCAATGGATATTCTTTCGCCTTTCATTCATTATTCTGGTCTCATTTCATACAGTTTAATATTTATATTATCACAGAGGACGACACTGTAACACCTTTATCGTCATTACATACTACCCATTTTAATGTTGGATTTTTGCAGGTTAAATTTAATAATAACTAAACTACTGATCACAATCAAACTTTTAGATTTTGTTATGCGTCATAATTCTCTAAAGAACCTAATAAATCAGATGACAAATGTAGAGTTTTGTGATTTTAACAAAGATTATAAGGAAACTACTCAGACGAAGATAAATATTTCCACATGCTTGTTTACTCGTATTTTTATAATGGGACTTTCAGCAGTGGATATAGCCGGTAAGAAAATGAAAAATAGGAGCTTGTGCAGGAATATAAAATAACGAGTTTAGTGTTTAAATGTTTTATTGTAATCAAAAACTAAATTAAGTTTAATTTATTAAAATTTTGTGAGCTGCATAAACGTCACATTATCAACACCTGCATAAACGTCAAATGTAGGTCACAACATTTTCGTATGTTTTGAGCATCATTTAGAGGACGATGGTGTACCTTAAATGATGCATTAACAAAAATCAATATCTCAAAATTACTGTTAAAGGTTATGATCATGGATAATGTTAGCCCGGATAATATTTAACGGCTACGAAGGCGTCTTCCTGGGAATGACTCTGGACCATTTTAATTTTCACTTATTTATTATTTCGCTTTAGCTAAACAAACATTTCTTTTCCTCACAACCTATTGCTTTGCAAAAGTGAAATGTTTTAAGGTTTGTGTTTTAATTTTCAGTGCACGTCTTAGTGGTACCAGATCTTCATGGATTTCAACATCTGCCATTAAAGATGGATTTTATTTATTTTTTGACGTTAATGATAAACGGTATTTTAATTATATTTTTGCCTATCAGGTTAGAGTGGATTTATTTAATTGGATGATACTGAAATAACCATCCAAATTACATGTATAATAGTCGTTAAATATTCTATAAATTCAATATTGTATTCCTTACAAAAACAATTTTCCAAATATTTTAACTTAGAACCTGAATTTTCAGATCGTTATCAATAATCAATGTTAAAATTCGGATTTTTGAGACTATCTTGATTATCCTTAACAGAATCCTGAAATTCGTTCTGAGTTTATTGCTGAGCACGACTGCTAACACATGTGTTAGGTAGAAGCGCACCACTTTTAACTAGAAGTACATATAATAAGAAACTATCCTCTTACCTATTTTTCCAGCCAAGCAGCAGGAATATCACAATCACGATCCATCAACTTCCTGCATGTCTTACCGGGTCTACACCGGGGTGTCATTTAATGATTGGGATGAGGGGGGGGCGGGGGGCTTTACACTGCAATTGTCGATACGAGGATACTACTATAGAACGTTTCTGCCTCATCAGTGATCAAAAAAACATTATGGTCTTGGAGAATTTTTAAATGCACTGTATTTTAATTACTTCATTTTTATTTATTTTTTTAGATTCTGTACAAACCTATAATTTCAAACACATTTGCCTGTAGATTCTAAGAAGTAGAACGGATATTTAAGTTATTCTCTATTTTTTTACTGCCTTTAGGTCTAGTGATCGTAAACTGATGATCTTGAGGTCCCGGGTTCGATTTACGGGTCAGGTAAAATTCAGTAAATGGATTTTTCTGACAAGAAATTCTTAGTAGTAGCCCGGAGTCAGGAAGTTGGCGGTATTACACCCCTCTGCCTCACAATCACGTAAGGCCGTTGCACCTGTGCCTGTGTTAGATTACCGTCCCATCGGGATATGACAGTGAGGGAATAGAGAGTGCACTTGTGCTTGCATATACACTCGGGTACTATAATCCTGTCCTGCACAGATGGCTATTCTTCGTTGAAAATGGTCGCCGTGATCAAAATTCGATCTGGGTGACATTATTTCTGTATTTCTATTTTCGTTGGTATTATTATTATTTCTGTATTTTTGCCATTGTAAATTTTGAAAATATATTCCGGTCTTTTTATTCCAGATTACTCTTTGGAACAAACAAGCGTAATGAAAATCCCTTCTCGCACTCAACTTTAGTAAGAAATTCTCGTTTAGATAGGGTGTAATGCAATGTCTATATTAAAATAGTACGGAACACAAGCATTTCGCATACGTTACGTATGTGATATTGGTTGATTCAAAAACCTGTTATTGAATATTATGTAGATTTCAGAAAGAAAGTAATTCTTTGGTGCGGGCTGAACATGAAGATCTTTTATATCTTGGGGATATATTATTAACACAACTCGATGTTAAATTTACACCTTCACTGAGACATCAAGATATTATATATTAACGTACAGTACCAGTGGCGGCGTAGCGTGAGTTGACACCCAGCGCGGTTTTCTATCAAGCATCTCCCAAATAAAATAAAAAATGCTAAACATGCTTACTGGACTTTATTTCGCCATATTATTATATTCATCATCATTATCATTAGAGCCCCTCACAAATCAACTGCTGAACAAAGGCCTCCCCCCAAAAAATGCCACAAAGCACGGTCCTGAGCCACCCGCATCCATCGACTTCCTGCATGTCTCACCACGAACGTCACTCCATCTTGAGGGGAACCGCTCAACACTTCGCCTACCGGTACGAGGCTACCACTTGAGATCCTTACTTTCCAATCGGTTGTCGGTTCTTTGAGCTATATGGCCGGCCCATTGCCACTTTAGCTTACTAATCCGTTGGGCTATGACGGTTATTCTGGTTCTACTACGGATATCCTCATTTCTAAATTTATCACGCAGATAAACCCCGAGCATAGCCCTCTCCATCAGTCGAAGGACCACATCTCAGATCCATAAGTCATCACTGGCAACACGCACTGGTTCTACAATCTCGTTTTCAAGTTTTGAGGTATACCTGACGAGAAGACGTGTCGTAATCTCCCGAACGCTGCCCAGCCGAGTTGAATCCGTCGATTGACCTATCGGTCGAAGTTGAACTTACCTAGTCGGAATATTTGTCCCAGGTAAACATACTCGTCAACAACTTCGAGCTAAGCCAACAACTACTAGCATAGGTGTGACATGCACGTCACACATGATCTTTGTTTTGTCCATATTCATCTTAAGACCTATCCGTTGGGAGACACTTTGCACACAGCGAACACCGTTTGGTGATTCTGAGTATAAGGTACGCAACCCTCGTCAACACACTCCCAATCTTTACAACGTTGTTAACGAGAGACTTGTGGACGATAAATCCGATACCTCTTTGAGACAGATGGTGGCCCTCCCGGTTATAAAACAAATTGCCGGATTCAAGGATTAACATGTCCTCCCTTTCTCTTCGGACATCAGATAAACCTACAATATCCCAGCGCATCTTATATATCTCTTCTTCCAGCTCCAGGATCTTTTCGTCAGTAATAGAGTCGTCTTAGGTGGCTACTGAACCTCCATCGGAGACTCTTAGCACCCCCCCGCCCCGCCGTTACTGTGGTCGTCACCGTAGCCAGGAATAATGGGGCTGCTGGGGACTGGAACCGTCTTTTAGTAACTATGAACATGGGTATTGTGCCATAGTTACCACGCTTAGCGAGCGGGTTGGCAACTGCAGTTTTTTTATTGTTATATACCTGTTATCAGAAAGACGCTGCTGTCCATCTTCTGCCTCAATGTCCATCTGTCGCATCTTATGACACACACGGGAAGTAGGTGGGGTAATGGATATTCTTACCCGCCTTTACACGGGGGTAAAATTCAAGAAAAAACATTCGATTACATAATCAAAATTTACTTTCTTAACCTTTTCGATAAATAAAATGGAAAGATTGGTTCATTGTGGACCTTAAGCAAGATTTTATTAACTTGAGTTTTGTGAAGCTTTTTTCACGTGAAGCACGGAAACACAAATAGTTAAAAAAAAACTTAGCGCTAGATTCGGAACAGACTCAGAATAGCCTCATTTTACGATGAGTCTGATAAGCTACAATGAGGTCCAACGGTACTACGGGAATATGCAACGGTTATAAACAAATCACTGATTGACTGTGTTTGTTGCTACGCGCGCTACCTTCTTCGATCGCGTTACTCACTCGACCAAGCGCTACCTAAGCTGAACTCATTTATTTAGGACATTAAATTATGTTCGAAAGTTAATAAAAATACATTTGCGACACATATTAAGATTTAATATTTTTGTATGCAGGTAGATACTATATTAGGTAGCTATTTATTTATTGGTGTCTTTGCGGAGTAATTTTTCTGTAAGTATTATCTGCCTGTGTGAGTGAGTTGTCGCCCGGTGCTTGGCACCCGGGGCGAACCGCCCCCACCGCCCCCCGTTTAGGCCGCCACTGTACAGTACATAATAGTTCAATGCTAATAGTTCAATGCACTAAGACTAAAAATATGGTAATAAGAATAGTGGTGTAATAATTTACATAATCATTAATAGTTTAGTAGTTACTACCTACATAAAATGGCAATTTAATAAGTAAGGTTAAGGGAGCATAAAATGTGCCTTGTTACAATAAACTATAATAGAATCATTTTTACTTAATATTAATTATAATAATACTCATTGAAAGTCTTTTAAGCTTATCAGTTCGGAAATATACCTCGGTCCTGGGAAGTACTACCAAGAAACTTAACGGGACTTTAAAAAAAAAACAATATAATATTTATACCATTAGTATGAAAACATTTAGAAACATCATGGTAGCGATCACTTCATTTCCAGGGGTTATTATCAATCATGTACTCTTTAGAGGTACGTATAATAACCCTTATTAAATATGTTTTGCTTAGTAAAAATTTAAGACTTTTTGATAGATAGGACTTGCCTATTTTGTGGGACGTTGTTGTAAAAGCGTATATATTGCTCCATCGAGGAATTACTGACTCTTTGGAGTCGAGTAACTGGTATTGTAGCTTGTGCTTCTTCCTAGTATTTACACAATGTACATCACTGTTTTTAATATCACTTTTTTTGTGTACATTTATACATTTTCGTAAATATGTGGCCAAAGTTTATTTATTTATTTCTTAAAAAATTTCTTAAAGAGATTTCTTCGGACCTAGATTATAAATTTCTTTTAAAGAGATATCTCTTCTAAAACAAAGATAGTTTCAATGTCAATCGTATTACCCATATGACATGCAATAGAAATAAATAAAATAAACTAAACTAGCTGCTTCAACCCATGTAAGGCCTCAAATATTTTTTACATTACATTCTGCAGAACTAAATTTGCTAGCTAGTTTAGTTATACGAGGTCCCCATTAAATCTTTGCGTCAACTGTAACTCCGGAGAAAGCATGGCGCGTAAGAGGCGACAGAGGAAAATATGCAGTAGCATCTGATAAAACTTAAAATAATTAAAACACTGCGGTCACCAACTGTGTTAAATATCCCCCCTGTGAGAAAATCTATGGGCAAGGTATATGTTCTGCAGTAGACTTTTGAAGTTCTCTAATGGGTTGTGGTAGATGGATGGGTAGAATATAGAAAAATATATATTACCGAAATTTTATCAACTTTACTCCAAATCAATGTGTAATCTCCGTTTTTTTTTAAAATATTATTAGAGTAAGAAACGACAAATGATGAAGAAGGAAGGCAAGAGAAGTGTGTGGCAGCCCCCCACTAGATGGAGTGACGACCTGATAAGAGATGCAGCAAGTCTTTGGATGCAGGTGGCTCAGGACCGTGCTTTGTGGCATTCCTTAAGAGCATTTGTTCAGCAGTGTATGATAATAATGATGAGACTAAAAACTACGAACTAACAGTGACGGCAACTAAAACAAAAAGAAAAACGTAAATAATCAATTATTTTCTTTTCTTACAATTACTTTTACAGTCAGTCCATTGTTTTGCATATGAACGCAACTTTTTCGTCTATTTTTTTGAAGTATTTTTTTTTTTTTTGAACATCCAGTAAACTGTTGATAGCGATCACATTTTCCTAACGAAGCAAAGCTATTGAATTTTTGCGGATGAATGTCCTCACTAGTTTACAATTTACATTTTATAATAAATACACCTTTTAAGATAAAGATAAACAATTGAACTGTATGTTTTTTTATAGAATAAGAGTGACAAACGATCACACAGTCCACCTGACGGTAAGTGGGGGCCGAGGCCCATTGACGCCTACATCTATCTTAGAATAAGAATCAAAATGAAGGTGCACTTTCACCGCTGAGGACTAAGATACACTCAATTTACGAAACATAGCAGCATTAAACTGCTATTTTACGCTGGTATTCCGTGAGAGCTTGTTCCTTCCCCTGTCGAGCCGCTATTCGTGCTACAACCATAATATAGCTGCAGCATGGCTCTACCACGTTTTATTACACGTATACTTTTTTGTACGTATGCTACGCTATATTTTCATCAATTTTGAACTGATTTTGATGAGTTTTATAATAAATAGATTATCAGGAATGGTCCCGTATACAAATTTGAAAAAAAGGAAGAGATTTTTTTACATAAAATTATAACACTCTTTTTTTATATGAAAGGGGGCATACGAGCATACGGCTCACCTGATGGTAAGTAACTACCGCTGCCCATAAACAACTGCAACACCAGGGGAATTGCAATTTGCAATCACTTAAAAAATTAGGAAGTTTTTAATACAATTTAAACACTCTCATTGTCATCCATGTAACTAACATTATTGACATTGTGAGTGTAATATTTCTGAGTCCACTAAGGATAAAAAGTTTGACTTTTTATAAAAAAGTAAAAGCCAATTTTATAGAACTAAAAAGAATAAAATTCTGGGATTAACTATCTATATCTTTTTCTATGTAAAATAAAATAATTATAATTTAAGTATGTAATAATACTTACGGTAATAGTCAATAGCTTCGCAAAGCGCAGGTTCTGACTCAAATGGAATACTGTTCTCATCTTTGGGCCGGGTCACCCCAGTACTAGCTCCTTACATTTGACCACATTCAACGGCGAGCGGTTTGACGATCAAGTCCTTTGCTGATCTACTGACCTTACAAAGAGACGTTACATCTCTATGCATCTTCTATCGCATATACGAGTACCACAGAGAGTTCTCAGAGAAGTTGTTCGAAATTGTTCGGATTAATTTCAGATGCTAAATTCTACCATCGGGCACACAAACAGAACACGAAATTCCATCCGATAGTGCTTTGCTGTTTGCAAGTACGGGAGATGGTTGACAACCTACTACCGTGCATTTTACGAGGAATTTTCTGCCACGAACAACCACATTGTGGAATTTACTGTCATCAACGCCAGATATGGCTTAGGGACATTCAAGAAAAAACCTACTTATTTCTATGAGCGGGAACACAACTGCAAGCAATTTCTCTGGTGTTGCAGAGGTTCATGGGTGATGTTGACAGACACCACCAGGTGAGCCATATGCTCATTTGCCTCCTTTTCTGCATAAAAAATCACTGTGTTGGCAGCGTAAAATAATCCATCCCTACTTCGTTCTTTGGGTTTCGTGAGAGGCTAATAAGAAATGCCAGGAAGATGATAAGAAGATGGCTTCCCTATAATCCACATCCCTATGGAAAGAGTTATGTCTGGTTGACTCTATGGACTTATAAGGAGAAAAAAAGTTGGTCTAAAAGAAATTTAACAATCCGAGAATGGATTAAATATATCAAAATAATAAAATATACTTCCCATCCTCCATATGAATCCCAACCTTCGTAATCGTGAAGCCGGAGTAAGTCGCTAGTACTTTTAAGATAACATGTTATAAGGCATGTCGTCTAAGCCCTCAGGGAGTAAAAAAATTATGTATTACTCGTATATGATAACTTCTTACATTTACGCGAACACTAAATATTGATAAAAATACGTGGACAACTCACTTTTGGGACTAAAAAGGGTGACAACGCATTATGTAATCTTTGTATACAGTTATCTGTAGGTGTCCATGAACTGCAGTAGCCACTTACCATTGGGTAGACTGTAAGTTTGCTTGTCACTTCAGATTTAGGTAAAAAAATAACAGCATTAAATATGTATTTTATTTTCGTACATTTCGCACAGTAGGTTTTCTTAGAGCGTCATTGTGACAATGGAAATGAAAGTCATAATAAAAATTAAATGAACATTAATAATGAAATTTACATTAAGATTTCATTAAAACAAAAAACTTCCGTTTACGCCTAAAGCTGTTATAATTTTCCCCGCCTTTAGAATGTTAATAGAATTATTGTGATCATATTAAAATTAAAGTCGGAAGCAAATTATATTCAAATGTCTATTATGGAAATAACAAGGATTCTTCAATTGTCAACGGTAACATATGAGAGTAATAATTAGTATTCCAAAGTTACTTTTGAATTTGTTATTCAGTTATTATTGGATTACAATAGCGAATATTTATTGTTTCAATGTTAAATCCTCAAAGATCTGTTATGAACTACTTGTGTACTTGCTAACATTATTATATAATAAAAATCTTCTGTAAGTTGCTAACGTAATTAAAATTATATTCAATAAAGGATTACTGATTTTATAAAAATAATAATTTCATAAACTAGATTTGGTACATATCTCATTACTGAGCCAATACACTTCACAGTTGATACGGAAGTAGATCAGGTAAGGCCGGGCCCACATTTTGATCATCTTCATGTATCTGGCCTATCGTTTCGGGTATATTTAGACTAAATCGTATCTCTAGCCTTATCTTGTCAAAATATGCGTCCAAACTTAACCATATCGTATCGTGTCAGCCTATTGGTACATCGTTCTTTATATGTGGACGCTACTAATTTTCCTCCGATTCTCGTACTTTAATTCACACGATACGCATCTACCAGCGGATTATAATCTTTCCCCTCTTTCTGTTTTTAGATTTTTTAACGTAACACACACCAGGATTTTCTTTTGTATCGTGGAGCCGTAACATTTAAAATAGCACATGGTGTAACATCCCCGAGCAATTAATTTAAAAAAATATATTTCTTGTGAATAAAAAACCCGGAACAATTATTTGTAAGCCAGGCCATACACACTTGTTCTATGAAGAATTGTACACCAAATTTATATGGATAACCTAACCTCTGCTGAAGAATAAACTATTTAAAAAAATCATCAAATCGGTTCACAATTGACGTAGATACTGCGTAACATACATACAATAAAAAAAATCAATCAGTCTAATTGTTGACCTCCTCCTCTTTAAAAGTAAATAAAAAGTTGTATTCAAAATTTCATTCTCTTAGGGTGCAATTTTTTCTCCAACTTTTTAAGGAACCACGCCTAAAGTATAAGCGATAAAATAAAAGAACAATCATTAAAATCGGACAAAGCGATAGCATACATACAAAAAAAAAGAACATTCTGTCAAAATGAGAACCTCTTACTTTTTTTTGCAATCGGCTAAAGTAGACATTTTCTGAGTAATTGTTTCGAGTCTGTATGTTTTATGGACATTTACCATAGTCATATGTACATATTATATGCTATAGTGTATGATAATAATTATGTCAGATGTAAAATGCCATTTCGAATTTAAATAATAAATCTCCAGAGTTACTTGCCGGTTCTTTTCTGAGGTCTTGTTTTTGCGTACCAGTTTAGATTTTGTCACTTATAAGAATTTTAAGCAAGTTTAAATAAAAAAATATGTCGGAGATTCAACATAGGATCTCGGAAATACATCAGGATAGCGTTAATTGTTAAAAATAATAAAAGTGTGAAAGCGGATGTTCGACTTGCTCTATTGCTTACGCAATCAATCATTATCAGTAATAAGACAGCGTAACGCACTATACATTCAGTATAGAGTAATTACAGTTCGACCACACTGTAACACGTCCCCGCCACAATCACACACCAGTGTAACGTGAGGTACGTAATAACATGATCACACCAAAGTATGCAAACCAACAGCAACACTACTTATCTCAGTGTAACACAGGGCAGCCTCTCAGCAACACCAATCCTCCTTACCTGCACTAGAAGAATTACAACAACGAACAGAAACACGACACTATCTTAGCACTAGTAGAATGACTACACTCGTAGAATGACTTAAGTGGAATGCCCCCCGTACGGCGCCTACAGTGAACTTTATACTGCACAAACGAGTGAGGGTTTCTCGATATACCCTCAATTCCACCTCGCTACCGTCGATATGATGCTCCGCTAGAGTCACGCAACCTCTCGATCACTGGATTCAACCGGTATTTTATAGACGCGCCGACACGGACATCCTGACTTACGACCGTCCACGGGCGTGTATTTTCATGAACTCCTGTAACAAACACTATTAGTCACCAATTCGTCCGCTCGTCCATCCTGACGTAAGTAGGTACACTATCCTTGGATATTTAGGGACTCACACACATACGCAAGTTGATTACGTTTGACCTCATGTAAACTAACACTAGCTAAGGCGTCCTTTCGACCAGCTATCATCTCCTATGATGAGTTGGACCGGACTACCTAGCCCTCGACTAGTCATCCTCTCATATGACAACGTGGACTGGACAAAACTGTCACTGCATACAAACTAAAGTAAACAAACGAAAGTTATCGATGGTTGCTGGACACGGCGCCAGTGTGCTCACGCTTCGACACCGCCATCTTGACGTTTCACACGTCCTCATTTGGGGTAGTACTTGGAAAGTGAAAAAGGGTTGCCACAGTAAAAGTGCATTCGCTCAGTCAACCTAAAAACAAATAAACGAACTGTAATTTTAAATTATTTATTCAAGGCAATCTTAATTTTGTAGTAAAACAAAAGGTTTCTAACAATATCAAAAGAACAATAGAGTACAAAATTAAATTCACACAAAGTAAATCAGTCGAATCCTGTCGAATAGCATTTTAGAAACTAGGCTCTAGCGAACCTGCGTTCGGTGCCTGATAGACCTCAAGACAGCTGTCACTTAACCAGCGACAGGAAAACAGTATAGCGTTTACCCAGCACTCTGCCACCATTACTTAACCAGCAATAGGAAAATTATTAGCGCTTATCTAGCACTTAACCAGCAATTGTAATTATCAATAGCACTTTACCAGCACCATATACTGTCACTTAACCAGTGATCATAAAAACAACAGCGCTTACACAGCACTCCCCTACCATCACTTAACCAGCAATAACAATAAAATTCTGACAATGACTTTGACCTGGACAGGCGTGGAGCAGCATCAAAGTTATGATACATCTGTTAACGTGTCTGCCAACCAGCCTATCATTCATATGGATGGCGAAAGCTCAAGCCGCTCAGTGAGCTATGGAGAAGGCTACGCTCAGAGTTACTCTGTGGGATATACCTCGATATAATAATAATAATTTGCCGGCGTCTGTCTTTCCATCCGTTCCGAGCGTCTTTAAGGTAAGCGTGAATAGGCTTTTTTACGCTAAGACAGTGCGATTTATCATCTAGGCCTTCATCACCACTCACCACCGGTGGGATTGTGGTTAAGCACTGGCTTATAGTAAGTTAAAAAAATGACGTTATCCGTAGTAGAACTAGAGTAACCTATATAGCCTTAAGGATCAGTAAGCTGTAGTGCCAATGGGCGAGCCATATTTTAAAATTTATTTATTACTGACGACCCGCCATGGCTTCGACTGTATAGGATCTATTAATGTGGCGTTATTTAAGATTAAGATAATCAACGTCTAAGTACGCAATAGCCTAAGTTTTCGAGTTTGTTAGTAGAAATTTGTATGAAATGAAGTCAAACGCTTTAAAGAAAGAAATATATAAAGAAAGAAAGACATTTATTCACTGGAACTGTACACATCACAAAATAAAAATAAACAGTTAAAAGTATGGTAGATTAAAATTACAAGAGATGGGGTATGTCGATAGCCGATAGCCAGTGAAAAGGTTATGGCTCAGCGTAATGCTGCAGGGTAACCTACAGCGCTGATGATTCTGTCATAACCACAGATACACTCACGATTCGCCTGGATGTGTTTATGAAACACATTTCAATAATTATTTTATAAATTGAAATATTTCATTGCTCATAAATATACCTATATATACACTTAGGGATATACACACATACATACAAGACATATTATACATAACATTAAAAACAAAATATATACTAGAACAATGAACCTAAAACTAAAAACCTTAAAAAATATTATAATGACTAAAATATATTATTAAAAAGGAGGCCCTTTAAGCAAGGTTCCGAAGACACTGGCAGCGTTACCCCTTTGAATAGCTAGACTAATTATTTGTCCGAGGTAGCTTCCAGCTCTTCGGTCTCCTGTGACGTCGACTAACCTTTTTGCTATTTCCTTAAAAAGCCTTATAGCGCTAGGACCCCACGGACCAAGGATCTCGAACTATATTCATATCACATATTCTATATAAAAATAAAAAGCTTTCAAAAATATATAAAAATAAACGTAACGATAAGCTTTGTAAATACACACTAAAAACAAACATATAATACTCAACGATGCTGGACGAAACATCTGCTGTAGGCTCAAGGTTGAGCTTTTTGTGAGTGTAATAAATTATTTTTATAGTGGGATTTAAAATTGTACTTTGAATTACACTCACAAATAGGCGGAGGAATGTTGTTCCAGCACCTCGTAGCTATATATTTAAAACTACCTCTGAAAGCTGCAGAACGTGGGATTAGCAAGCGGGTTCGTACAAGACCTAATGATGTTTTGTCGATTTCTCCATATAAGTTTATCATATAAATATAGGGGTGACTTAGTTTTGACAACATCAAATAGTAGATTAGCGAGGTATAGTTTCTGTCGCGCTTTCATTTTTAAAATACCTGATTCATTGAAAAAAGGTGTTACATGCGACCGTTTTGGTATTGAGAAGTAGTATCGTGCACATGCATTTTGTATACGTTGAATTAGACGTTGTGACTTTTCCAAAATACAGGGTCCATACACTGTAATGCAGTAGTTTAATTTTGAAAGAACGAGAGATTCACACAGTCTAATTCTTAAGTCCAACTGAATGTATTCGTGGATTCTGTATAACACCTTTAACCTATAAAAAGAAACGTGATTTTACGAGCTCACTTACACGTCTAAAGGGACGTTTAACAACATGATTTTAGGGTTTTGATTCTCTAAAAATTTTATTTGGTTTTTTGATCCTAAAAGCATATACTTAGTTTTTAGTGGGTTTAAAATGAGGGAATTTTTCTGTGACCATATTGAAATTCGAGTCAGGTCCTCATTGATGTTACTAATTGTAGAATGAAATTCAAGCGAATTGCAGGAAAGATTCAGCTGTAGATCATCAGCATATAGGTGGTATTTGCAAAAATGCATGCAATTAGTTATATCAGCAGTGTAAATTATAAATAAGAACGGTCCTAAGATAGAACCCTGTGGAACACCTCTATTAAGTGGTCGTTGTTCAGAAACAAGGGAAGACCCATTTGGTTGATTTAATATTACTTATTGTGAACGGCCGCATAAGTAACTTTGAAACCATTTTATGGAAGATGTTACAAAACCATAAAACTATAGCTTAGACAGCAGCAAATCTAGGTTAATAGAATCAAACGCTCTTAAAAAGTCAAGCAGGGTAAAGATCGTACCTCTACCAGAGTCTTGAGATGTAAGAATATTGTCAATCACATCAAGTAAAGCAGTAGACGTGCTTCTACCTTTTCTAAAACACGATTGTAAGTCAGGTAAAATATTGTTAACATCACAAAACTTGATGACTTGATTATATATAACTTTTTCTTAAATTTTAGAAAGAAAGGGCATTATACTTATAGGCCTTAAGTCTCTGAGATCCTTAGGATCATTATTTTTAGGTAAAGGACGTACGAGAGCTATTTTCCACAAAGAAGGAAAAGTAGATGTTTCATCTATGTACATTACTGAAGTGTGATTTCTGTCATCTAAATAATTAACAACATTTTTTATGCATAGGGTAGATAATATGACTCGAAGAACATCTAACAACGAACAATACGCAGCCTAGCACTGGTAAGCGAAGTATAGAGCGGTCCCCCACCGGATGGAGTGAAGACCTAATAAGAGATGCAAAAAGTGGGTGGATGGATGGGGTTTTGTGGCATTCCTTGGCGGAGGCCTATGTTAACAGTGGACTTGTGAATTTTTGTAATCATAATGACTTCATATTTATGAAAGGGGCCCATAACTGTTAAGGGCTTATAAATAATTAAAGATTTTTTTATATTTAATAAGGGTGACAAACGAACACACAGTCCACCTCATGGTAAGTGGATGCTGTTGCCCATAGACATCTACATTTATCCTCGATTAAGAATCAAAATGCAGATGCGTTGTCACCCCTGAGGACTAAGATGGAGTGCCTCGTTTCCAGTAAAAAGGGTCTCCGGTTCTCTACACTCACCATACGAAACACAGCAGCATTAAACTACTATTTTACACTGGTATTCTGTGAGAGCGTGGTCCCACCCCGGTCGAGCCGACCCGACGCCGACGTAAATAGATAAAAACAATATTGATTATAAATAAACAGTACTGTTTACTATTTTGCTTTAATGAGTCAATTAGATTCATATCTCAACTACTTGAATTGACCGATAAAAATATACAATACATTGCCAGTATAGATAAGCGGTAATTACAGCTGTTATTATAGACCGGTTCTTATCAACGTTCCTAGGGAAACAGTATCATAACCAAGTTTAGCAATTAAGTGGTCGTACCTACGTAACTAAATACTAAATGATGTTTAATCAAGTAGGTTAAGAACTGCTTCTACTTCTCTAGGACTATACATGCATTAAAAAAACCTTACTAGGTGGCAGGATTCCTTCTCTGTCTAGGAGTCCGTCTGGTTAGGTACGACCCTTTTACCTATTTCTGCCATCAAATAGCAGTGCTTGAATTGTTGTGTTCCGATCTGAAGGGTATACAGAGAGCCAGTATAATTACACGCTCTGAGGCATCTTATTCCTCGAGGGTGACTGTTTGCCCAAGATCCTGATCCTGGATGCGGCAGGAGCTCTTGGGTGATGTATATAATAAATTGATGTAGTCAAAATAAAAATCTTGACTTAAATTGTACTCATTGCGTATAATTCAAGAACTAAGGGATGAAACAGGATTTCTATATTAAAAGATAATTACAAATATACATAAAAGGTTAAGAACTACTATGTTAAGTCAAACTAAGATATCGTGTATTGAATAAGTCTAGAACCGTTATTTTAATTTAAATATTTTGATTGGCCCGGGCTATTTGTCATTGTTGCGTTTCGATTTACGATAAAACGCAACAGTGACAATGTATCTGTGGTCTTCTTTGTATAAAGTTGGCCGCTGGTTTCCATGGGCTGCAATTACCAATTACCATCAGGTGGAGTGTTAGTTCGTTTGATACTTCAGTTTTATAAAATAAAAAATAATAATATATTTTTTATTTAGTATTGATTATAAAAAAATATAGAATGTAATTTTAAGCTTATTTAAGCATTGGTCGAAAAAATACTCTGTCCTAAGAAGCAGCAAGAAACCATGATCTTTCAAAAAACATTTTATATAATTATGTTTATTGTACAAATCTAAAGTAGTAATGTATGTTGATGTATAATAAAACGTAATAGAATTTTTGTAATATTTGAAGTCAATTTGTTTTAAAATCTTTCCTGTTTATAAAAAATATTTGTTACAATTGTTAGAAATAGCTTGTAGCCATCATCTAATTCCCAGTGGTTGTTATTATCCAAGTTTTGTTTTATAACAACCATTTTTATACAATTCTTGTTTAGTAAAATTGTTAACTTGGCTATAGATAAATTTAGAATTTTGTTGTAAAACGAATAATTCAAAAATTAAAAAACTAAAAATTCATTAATTTACGGACTCTGTAGAGTCTGGTATTAACTCAGTACGGACACCACAAGAGTTGGCTTGAACCTCATGTATTCATGTAGCGTATGTATTCATTTTCAGATAAAACAAAAATCCGATCGCTTACACTAAACGGGAGTGTTCTAAAAGAAGAGAAATGGGCTCCTAATGATTTGTCGGAAACCGAAGAACGAAACTTGCGTAATCATGTGCTTCACTACCATTTTGTCACAAGAAGACGTGTTTTCTGCATTAAATTGTCTCTTATAACGCAAAATGGACTTAGTAAGATAAACCAAAACGTAGAAAATAACAGGGTAAATAAGTAACGAACGAAACGAAAATGAGAACGAATTAGAACAAGTAAAAAAAAGAGTGATTAATAACAGATATAGAGAGAGGTGAAAGAAAAGGCCTTACAAAATTTCCATATCAGAGATATTTAAAATATTTTATGGAGTTGACCGATAAACCTAAACAAACGTCCTAACAAAATGGAAAAGAAGGCCTGTAAATAGAGTACCTTTTATACATCTGTGGTCAGCAATATATATATATATAGGCTAAAATATATGTGTTTATACAGATGTGTTGTCACCCCAGAGATTAAGATGGAATGCTTTTCAGTCAAATAGGTCTCAGGTTCTCTATATCATACGAAACACAGCAGCATTGAGCTGCTATTTTACGCTGGTATTCTGTGAGAGCATGGTCTTTCCTTTTTCGAGCCGACCCATTCGTGGTACAACTATAATATAGCTCTGCAGTATGGCTCTATTACGTTACAAAAACTCCATCGACTAGAAAATTCGTGGCCACTTTTCCGAGATTCCAACGAAAAATTATAAGTGATTAAGAACATATAAGAAAAAAAAATACGCAGGCAATTATGAATTACGCAATAAAATAACTAATTTATTACATGATCAGTAATGAGAGAAAATTTTATAGCATCTATTTCAAGGATTTGTGAATTTTACCAAAAAGTACTACAACAATGCGGTGGATTTTTCTCAGTTCTAATAACTTAAGACTTGAGATTTGATTTAAAAATCTCTGTTTAGGAAATAAAATTAATCTACCACGTTCGCAGTTACTGTGGTGGCTGGAAAGGTCAAGCATTTCCTAAATTAAATATTATGTGAGAAATCCAAGATCGGTTCCCGTCGACTACACTAAAAACGTTAATTGTAATTTTAAGAGTTTATTTATTCTTGCTTGAATTGCAAATATTGAGAGGAAACCTGCATGACTAAAAATCAAAAATATTTGGGTCCGCCAGCATACACGGAGTGCTGCATATTTTTTACTTCACCAAAACTCTCTCAAAATTGACAGGAGTTTTATGCACCGCAGTGATACGTATATATGTTAATATTTTTGTTCCTAATAACGTTATATTAAAAAATGCACTTGTGACAGAAATGCGATATACATTCATATCAATGGATAAGTTCAATACAAGAACCATACACGTTATAATAATGAAAAATAAATAAGACATTTTAGTAACATATTCATTGTTTCACAATACGATAGTGTTCTGATATTTAAAAAAAAAATAAAAATTTTAAAGTCAATTCTGTTCAAAGCTAACGTCAATACCTTTGCGAGTAACAATTATTTGTGTGTTTATAAAGGACAGATGTAAATTGTACTTGACTGCTAATAGATCCCAAGTCAAATTGACCGTTCATTTCTACAGCGTGCGTATGACACGATTGTCTTTAATACTATACGTTACGTTTTCAATTAGTCTCGATTAATACAGATATTGGCAAAAATATATCAGAAGAACGGATTGGTGTAAGAGTAAAAAAATAGGAAATTTGGAATAAGAAATAGTAAAATAGGAATACCATTAATTATTAACTGTCAACACACTTTCACTACAGTCCATCTCAAGTCCGCTGAACATAGGCCTCGTATTCTTACCCAATGATTTTGCAAATAAAAGTTTGCTAGTTACCAAAGTAATACTTTCAAAACATTTCAAGTCCTGCCTCCGAATTTCATAAACCTACAGGATTCTTCAAGCCACCTAGTATAGGAGAGGCCTTACTCCAGTGGACTGTTATAATAGACTATACTGATAAGAATAAAAAGGGTAAAAGTTTAAGAAAATCATCATATAAAATATTCAAAATATGTGTTAACTATAAAAGAAAAACTCTCCGAGGGAATGACTACAAACATATGAGTTCGAATTCATTTATTCATTCACTAGAGCCTATGAAAAGTCCAGTGGTGATAGGTCTCCCCTATAGCTTGCCTCCTAGGGGGGATTTTGCAATGGTGGCCACGCGTGACAGGCGGGTTGGCAACCGCAGTTATTTATTATTTTCAGTTGTTATTAGAAAAATTCTGCTGCCCTGTTATCTCTTCTTACGACTCTTATGAAACTCATAGGATGATAAAGGGCTTCTTTTTCGTCGTCACTTTAAGGGAAATATTAAATTTAAATAAATAAATTTAAAATAAAATCACCAACTTTGAAAAATTAAAAAGTACAAAACAATATCCACATAATTTACTAGCTTCTCGGGGCTTTAATTTATAGCCTATTTAATAAAAATAATCATTGAAATCGACTCAAGATTGGCGAACATATTGTGTAACATACACAAAAAGCAAACACAGTCGAATGTAGAACCTTGTCTTTGAAGTCGGCTAAAAATATAATACGTATAACGTAGTAAGCTTTTGATTCTCACGTTTTCAGTACGTTATTAAATAGGGATACGCACAAAGGATGTTAAAACTTGTCAGTTGAACTAAGCGCAAGCAAATTGAGAATGACATTCTTTGCAGAATATGGGTACTTTGTATAATCAAATTTCGGCTCCAATTCTATGATGTTATGTTCAAGAGCTTGTTCTTTACAACGTACGTGATTCGGTATTGTTTTTAATTGCTAAAGGTACGCTTTTACAAAGTGTAGGTACTTTTAAAAAGCGTACTTTTGAACGCATTCAAACATGCAAGTTTTATCATCTTGGTGTATGGTTTCTCCGTCGCGCTGTGCAGACGTGTATCATAGTCTCTAGTTTGGACATAGAATTGTGCAATCATGTGATACGCCGTTGTGATACCGTGTCGGATACGTTATGTTCCGCACAAAACCTCGTATCTAATACACCTCGTATCGGATACACGTATCATGATATGGTTATTTAAAATAATATTGTTCTTTGAAATTAAATGAAACGATTATGCACTGGGACGGCCTAATCAAATACTGGATGTTATATTCAAATAGTTTGCAGCGAATAATTCATACATTCATTCTGGTAAAAAAAACTTACATAAAACGACTTAAACTAGACAGGGTGTATAGTTTAAGTCGTTGCAGAATGCTGTAATTAAATTAAACAAAAAAATTAATTTGAATTTTTAAATTTCGACCGTATTTCTCAAATTCCAGATTCTAGTGGGGAGCACATAATATAACATACAACATTCATATAATTGGCTTCTAAATTAAGTAAACATTTACCGCTATTAAAAGGCATAATAATTGCCTATTATATGATTTATTAGAAGACAATAAACATTAACATTGTAGAGCCACGCCTCAGCTATATTATGGCACGAATGGGTCGACTAGATCGGGGAAGGACCATGCTCTCGAAGAATACCAGCGTAAAATATTAGGTCAACGCTGAGATATTACATATGGTGAGTGTAGAGAACCGGAGCCCTTTAGTGCCTTTTAATGGAAACAAAGCATTTTCCCAAATCTTTAGGGGTGACATCGTTCCTACATTTTGACTCTTAATCGATAAATATGAAGGTGTCTATGAGCCACAATATCCATTTATCATGAGGTGGACTGTGTGCTCGTTTGTCATACTTATTCTATGAAAAAGGATTCGTTTACTTTCACAGTATCATGTCCTATGGTGTGTTATTGTGGGGATCTGATTAAAAACAAATTCATTTTGCAAAAAGGCTCTCTCATACTCGCTTATACGGGCAATCTTTAACTAGGGGCCTCGCTAGTCACTGTATGACCTATGTAAGGAGACTAACATATTGACACTTCCGTCGTTGTTTATTTTTGAAAATATTTAGTACGTACGGATAAATATACATTTATTTTAATAAAAAACGGACTGTCTATCGAGGTAATACGCTAGAGGTTCTTTGCTTGGCTAAAACAAAAAATATTTTCTGAGTAAATACGTAAAAATCTCTGTGACATAAAATTTTAAAAATATATTGTAATACTTTCAACAATAGTAATGCTAATTGAAAAAGAACATGCTTTTTTTATTCTCTTTTGGCTTTTGAAGAATAACTTTTGAGTATTAAGTAAACTTATCAACAAGAACAAAAAAAGAAAACGAATAAAAAAGCGGCTGGCAGCTGACATGGGACTTAAAACTGAAGTAAGGTTAATTTAGCCTTTAAGAGGAATTAATTAAGATTTTTTAAGACTTTGATCACGGAAAACAACGAAGTGCTTTTCATCTACCGTTTAATTAAACACTGTCATGCGCCAGCAGACAATTTACTACTGTAATAAAAGAAAAAAAAAATGAGTAAGCAAGTAGGTTATTTTAAAAAAGGATTTTTAAGAAAAAAATAAATGTAACTTTCACACTAGGATTTTCTCTGTACAAGACATGGCTCAAGAACAATCATGGGAACCCAAAATAACAACTTTTAAAGTTTGCTTTGTGCGGGATTCAACGTATGTACGACGTAGCTCTACAGTTAGATGGTGTGCATTCATATGTCCAATGACTACATTAGCCACTTACTATTAGATATACTGTAAGTTCATTTGTCACTTGATTTATAAAAAATTATACCAAAAGAAATACCATTATGTTACTATTTTACGTTGATATTCTGTTTGAGTATGGTTCACTCTTGGTAATATCAACTATTTCATGCCGCAGCCATAGCACAGCTGCTGTGTGGTCTATATTATAAAAACAAATATACTTACATTAAAAACAACTACTTGAACTCTGCTTTTGAAGCAATGGCTTTAAGAGGAAAACAATATTTAAACACACTTATATTTTAAGTTATTAATCAATTTTGTCCGAAAACCGTTTTGAAATAAATCTATGCTATTTTTTTTATAGAAAAGGTGTCAAACGAGCACACAGTCCACCTGGTGGTAAGTGGATGTTAGCCCATAGACATATACATTTTTCTCTATTAAGAATCCCACATAAGGTTTAAGATGGAATGCCTGTTTCCAGCAAAAGGGTATCCGGTCCCTACAGCCACCATACGAAAACAGCAGTATTAATCTGCTAATTTACGCTTGTATTCTGTGAGAGCGGTCCATTCCGGTTGAGCAGACCCATTCGTGCAACAAATATAATATAGCTGCAGCATGGCATTACCACGAAAAAAATTAGTTAAATTATTTGTCTTCTGAAAGTTACAAAATCGTAAAGTAACGTGAAGCATCTGTAGGCTGTATCATCGTAGCCGGTTGGGTAATGGTTGATATATCTACCATCTCTACCACTTTTCATTACATTTCACATTTAGCCTCACCATATTATATGTGTAGCATACGCTAGTAGTTTTATGCCGTTCCTTAAGCAGGAAAAACTATTTTTGATGAGATATTCAGTCAGGGGAATCTTTTCCTTGAAACCAATTTTTATGGTAGAGTCATGCTGCAGAGTATTATGATTGCAGAATGATCGGTAGACTTGACTGGGAACGACCACGGACCATTCTACGTTGCATGTCAAAGGTGTAAGATTCGTGCCGAAAATTGTTGGATCTTTCTAACAAGACTTAGGAATAAGTTTTGGATCGGATTGTTACTGGAGATGAAAGTTATCTTCGTCATTATCAGTCTGAATCTTTTATTATTATTTTATACTTTTAGTCCTTGAAGGTAGCTTATGCTTTTAATTAAAAGTTGAATTTTGGACCCTTTTGAGTGGACTAAGAAATATCACGAGCTTAAAGTAACAGCCAGAATATCATATTAATTGCCATTAAAATAATCCTATTTTTCTACCCTTAGGGTGATTTTTTTAAAGACGTTTATGACTACCTGAAGTTTAACCTATTTAATAAAAAAATAATTATCAAAATTAGCTCATAATTAACGAAGATTTTACGTAACATACATATTAAAAAGAGCAACAGTCGAATTGAGAACTTTTACTTTTTTAAATCGATCAAAAGACACAACACCCCACGAAGGTCAAGATGTCCAATCGGCCGGAAAACTCATAGGTCCGTTTTTTTGGGATTCAAATAGAATAATTTATATTGAATACGCAGAAAAGGTGCTCCTTATAATAAAAATACTGCTAGAATAATTGAAATTTAGGGAAAAGACGCTATGAGAGAAAAAGGTGAGGTGAGCTGGTACGTTGTTCGTGTAAAATTATTATTAGAAATATTGAGTTTTCAAGGAAAGATTCATGTCTTTGTTTATTTACCATAAATAATTGAACGAAGGAATGTCTGTATGTCCGTGCCGTGGATTTCATTTTCATTTCATCTTCAGAGGCAAAATAAAGAGATTCTTCAAAAAGAGCCTTTTTAAAATGCCGGCAACGCACCTGCAATTCCACCTGGTGTTGCAGTTGTTCATGCGGCGATAGTCACTCACCATCAGGTGAGAGCATGCTCATGCCCCTCTTCTATAAAAAAAAATATTAGCGGCAACGAAGGTCTTAAAGAATCAGAACTCAGGGTCAGGAGAAGTGAGAGTCAGAATAAAAGCTAGAAAATAAAAACTGCGGTTACCAACCTACCAAGCATGGCAACTATGGCAAATTACCACCTTATTAGGCAATCTATGGGAGGTGTATGTTCAACGGTGGAATTTGATAGTAATAAATTTATCATGATGTAACTGTCATTTACAACAAGTGAACTCTAAAACTGTGGAATAAGCCATTTTGTATCCAAAACTAACCCACAAAACAAGTGACTGGAGAACATTCATTACGTTATGGTCAATTTATTTACTGAAAAGAAAGCATTTCCCTTTGAAAGACGATCCAATTTGCTGTAATAGTCTTTAGTCTGTAGTTTACATTTCAGAGGATCTTTAAAATATAGTAAAACGTATAAAAACAACAAGTACTGCTCGTTTAAATTGAAAAGAACGAGGTGATGATTGCATTTGAGACATTGAATTCCAGGTGACATTTAAAATAAAGCCCAAAGATTTCAATTACCTGTATTATAGTGCCGTGTGCATGTACAAGACTATTTATATACTTACACGATTTACACATAGAAGTAATCATTTCTTATATTTACGCGAACACTACACATTTAAATAAAACTAGTTTTACGGATTTAATCGCGTATATTAATTTATTTTATATTCCCGAAGTTTCGAGTACTTTACAGTACCCATGGTCACGGGGGGGACTGAGGTATTTGACGTCCCAATTTCATAGTTAACCACGGTTACCTCCAGATTAAAAATTATTAATTTTTGTTCCGATCTACGCAGTATGAACTTACAGTATCTTGAAGTCTTGCAGTTGTATGCTTGGGTTGGGATTAATTTTATTAATTATAGGATCCCAAGCAGATGGTAGCACCAGCCATCTTCTATTGAAATTAGGATGTTTTTGATTTCAATAGCCTCATGAATCATTCTTGGAAGAATCGGTGTTCTTTAGCGAGGATTTGTGGTCTATCAAATCTAATGTAGTGACGGGGCGATCCTGTACATGTTCACAGACTGCAGACTTCCCGGAGCGTCGATTCTTCATATCAGCTATGTGTTCTTTAACGCGGGTTTTATTGATCTTTAGTTTGTCCTATATAAGATAGACCACATTCATAATCAAGCTTGTACCTGCATCTTGCAGAGGGACATTACACTTAACTGATGGTAAAACTTACTAATCTTCTTCGGCGTCTTGAAGTATGTTTTAATAGAAACTGCGTAGATCGGAACAAAATTAATAATTTTTAATCTGGAGGTAACGTGTTAACTATGACATTGGGACGTCAAATACCTCAGTCCCCTGTGACCATGGGTGCTGTAAAGTACTGAAATCGGGAATATAAAATTAGTTAATATACGCGATAAAACCGTAAACTAGTTTTATTTAACACATTGAAGTGTCAGTAAGTGATTAAAAATAACATAGGACTCTTGTCTATATACATGTTTCCGTAGCTTAAGAGCTTAATATGTAATATATAAAACCAATATTTATTAAGCAGAATATTTAGAGACAACTACAGGAGACCCGACTTATTTTGGTCGGACGAACTGGCAGCAGAAGCGATGGAACTGGTAAATGCTGCAAATATAAATATTTATTCTCTTATATTTGCTTGTTACGCAACAACGTCATGAGGTCTAGGTAGCGCAATAGGCAGCGCGTAAGTCTCATAAACCAAAGGTCTTGAGTTCGATCCTTAGCCGGGGCAGATTTTTGCTTTTATATTGCCACTTTATTTTCCTTTGAAGTCTACATATTTGATTTTTATTTTAAGAAAATATTATATTAAATTAAATTATTTCAGATAATTTCATCTATAGAATTGTGTGTAAGATTATAATCTATTTAGTATTTTATTAATCTCAACACAATAATTTAATAAAATAATAACAATAAATATAAAACGTAACACTTACAGTGACCAGCTAGCTAGTGGATTAAGTTTTAATAAAATAAAGTTAATCACCTTTAAAATAGAAATTGAGGTGGAATTTTTAACTCTATGCTATTACTAATTCTTTGTTGAGACCAATGACGTCTTTTAATTTCTTCGACAGAAAAAGAATGAATTCATAACTAACATCGCGCAGAAGATGGTAATCCAAACCCTACTAATAAAACACTTGTAATTAATACCTCGAACTGAGGGAGGGATGGGTCCTTGTTCTTTAGGAAGCCATTTGTGTTCTTACATTAATCTTTCAATTTTATATAGGATACATTTTGCTATTAATATTTTATATTAATAGCAAAATTTATACAGTCAGCCATATATAGCTGCAACATGGCTCTACCACGTAAAAAGTCTGTACCAAGTATCAGCCTGAATCGAAGCAGGACTGGAGCAGTAGAATAAAATATTAAACTACTAAGACTACTTAGCGCTTAGTGTAGAATAATTAACGACCCGACTTCAGAAATTATTAGACTAGATCTACCTTAACTATACCTTACGCGACTCTTACGACACTTAGTTTAAGATAGACCACAACCTCATTTCATGTGGTATCATTCATACCATATGAAATGAGTTTATGGACTATCTGAAGCTGCCAACAAGTCATCTGCAATGGATGCAACCGTGGCTCATGAATCAACAACAACAAATCAGTAAGAAAAAAAAGTTTTTTCTTTTATTTTATAAAAACGATACCCCCACACTTCGATTTTCTCCTGTATCGGAGGCAGCTTACATACATAAATTGCACAAAGACAAACATCCAGACCCGGAACAATTACTTATGTAGGCCATAATTACTCTTTTCGTGCGGAATTTCAACCCGCGGCCCTCAGCGCCGTAAACCACTGCGCCGCAGAGCCGTCAAATGTTATTCAAACAGTTCATAAATATGTATTTTGTTTTACATGTTTGTCTAGACAAATAAAATAAGATATTGGCGTGACAAAATAAAGGTTGTGGAATGGCCCATTCATAATACGTGATGTATGAAGTCACGAAATAACCTACATTGTCAGCCTCGAGCACAGGCGCAGAGTATCCACAGCCTCGGTATTCTATAGCATGCATTTCGGTGAGTGTGTCCCGTGTAGTAAGAATACCCACTACCCCATATCTTCCCGTGGGTGTCGAAAGAGGCGACAGAGGGAATCTGAGGCAGAAGATGGGCAGCAGCATCTTTCTGATAACAACTAAACAACAATAAAATAACTGCGGTTGCCAACCCGCTTGCCAAGCGTGGCAACTTTGGCAATATGAAGAAAGTCCCCGGCGGCACCGCTATTCCTGGCTACGGTAGCGACCATGGTAACGGCGGGGCAGGGGGTGCTAAGAATCTCCGGTTGAGGTTCGGTTGCCACCTAAGACGACTCGACCTGGCAACATATAACGCACGCACCCTGAGGATTGATGAGAAGATCCTGGAGCTCGAAGAAGAGATAGACAAGTGTCGCTGAAATATTATAGGATTATCCGAGGTTCGAAGAGAGGGGGAGGACATGGTAATCCTCGAATCCGGCAACTTGCTCTATCACCGGGAGGGCGACCATCTGTCCCAAGGAGGTGTCGGATTTATCGTCCACGAGTCTCTCGTTAACAACGTTATAAAGATTGAGAGTGTGTCGACGAGGGCTGCGTACCTTATACTCAGAATCACCAAACGGTATCTGAAGGTCATACAGGTTTACGCACCAACCTCAGCACATCCCAATGAGGAGGTGGAGAAATGTATGAGGAAATATCTAGAGTCATGCATTCCTCAAAACCCACTATACGGTGTTAATGAGAGACTTCAACGCAAAACTAAGCAAGAGAGAACGGTGAGCTGAAAGGTAATTTTGAATAGGCAACGAACAAGAGGCCAGCAGCTGGCCGACTTCATGGAGAAAGAGGGACTCTTTATGATGAACTCTTCCTTCCAGAAGCGGCCCCTCAGGAAGTGGACCTGGTCGAGCCCCGACGGTTCGACAAAAATGAGATTGACTTCATTATGACGACCAGACGACAACTGTTCTGATGTCTCAGTGATCGCGAGGGTGAAAACTGGTAGCGATCACTGAATGGTTAGAGGCACACTGAACCTAAACGTTAAGTTGGAGAGGTCTAATGAAGTAAACGCTCCATCCCCCTCGTGCTCTAATCCAAAGTCCCGAAACCTTTCAGCTTGAGCTACAAAACCGTTTTCAGTGCCTAGAAGATTGCAATGCAGTCGACGATATGAATGACAAGCTCGTGGAAACTGTCCATACGGTCGGAGCTAAGTTCTGTAAGACCCGCCGCAGAAGAACACAAAAACTCTCCGATCACACTCTTCATCTCATGGCTGTTAGACGGGAAATGAAGCTGCAGTCTTCAGTAAATTTGACAGGGTACAGGCAACTGAACAGACAGATCTCCAAATGCATCCTGCAGGACTTACGCAACTTTAATACAGCTCGTATTGAAGAAGCGATCGAACGGAACCAAGGATCTAAAGTCTTTGCTAGAGATCTGTCTGCCAGACAGAGCCAACTGTCGAAGCTGAAGACTGAGGGTGGCGGCGTCGTTTCCTGGACACCTGAGATTTTGAGTGAGATTGAGAGGTTCTATGGGCAGCTGTACACGTCATCGTTGGAACCTCACGCAAGTGTGAGTAACGATCAAAGAGCAAGTCTTATCCGACACTATTCCGATGATATCCCAGTCTTCAGTCTGAGTGAGATTAGAATGGCTCTCCACCACCTTAAAAATGGCAAGGCCCCAGGCGAGGACAGGATCACAGCTGAGCTCCGAAAGCGGATGGAAAATCGGTACTTAAAGTTTCAAAGCTCTTTAATTCCGTCCTACATGGTGGCACTACAACGTAGGCGTGAAGCAGTGCGGTGGTCTTGTTCTTCAAGAAAGGCGACAATGCCCTCTTGAAGAACTACGGACTGATCTGAGCCGCGTCTACGTGCTGTTTTTTAAGAGTCATTACGAATAGTCTCGCACGCAGACTCGATGTTTGCTGCGATCTTCCAGCCTCCCGAACAAGCCGGTTTCCGAAAATTCTTTAGCACCATACACCACATACATATCCTTCGGCAAATTGTACAGAAGTCCGAGGAGTACAATTTGCCACTATGTATGGCGTATGTGGACTATGAGAAAACCTTTCATTCCGTCGAAATTTGGGCGGTTCTGCAGTCCCATCAGCGGTGCCAAGTTGACTGTCGGTATATCGAAGTGCTGAAGTGTTTATATTGTAGGGCTACAATGGTTATCCGAGTACAGAACCAGAGTACGAAACCTATACAACTGCAGAGAGGTGTAAGAGAGGGTGACGTTATATCCCCGAAACTCTTCACCGCTGCATTGGAAGACGTTTTCAAGCTACTGGACTGGAAAGGATACGGTATTAACATCAACGGCGAGTACATCATCACCACCTTCTATTTGCCGATGATATAGTTCTTATGGCAGAATCGCTGGAGAACCTAAGTACTATGCTCAATGACCTCAATAGTATCTCCCAACGGATAGGTCTTAAAATAAATGATCATGTTTAATGTCCATGTCACACCTATACCGGTAGTTGTTGGGACACTAAGCTCGAAGTTATTGACGAGTATGTTTACCTGGGACAAATAGTCCGACTAAGTAAGTCCAACTCAATCGACGGATTCAACTCGGCTGGGCAGCTGGAAATTACATCTTCTGGTCAGGTTTACCTCAAAACTTAAAACTAGACTGTACACCCAGTGCGTGTTGCCAGTGATGACCTATGGAACTGAAACGTGGTCCTTTACTGCTGGCCGTATGAGGAAGCTCAAGGCCGCTCAGCGAGTTATGGAGAGGGCTATGCTCGGGGTTTTTCGTGATCAAACTAGAAATGAGGATATCCGCAGTAGAACCAGAGTTACCGACATAGCCCAACGGTTAGTAAGCTGAAGTGGCAATGGGCTGGCCATGTAGCTTGAATAACCAACAACCGATGGGGAAAAGGTTTCTAGTGGCGGCCTGTACCGGCGGACGAAGCGGCCCCCACTGGATGGAGGACAACCTGGTAAGACATGCAGGACGTCGATGGATGCAGGTAGCTCAGGACCGTGCTTTGTAGCATCGGGGGAGGCCGTTCAGCAGTGGACTTGTGGGCTGTAATGTTGATGATGATGATGATGATGAGTGTGTGCAGGAATTACACGCTTTAATTCCTCCCTCCTTACCATCGGACAACCAGGTGGTCGGCGGTTCTTCACCCTTTGTTGTCGATATTCCACGCATTAGGACCGGAGAAAGGGAGTGGAATAATTTGCCGGCGTCTTTCTTTCCATCCGAATACAATCTGCAAGCGTTTTCAAGGCAAGAGTGAATAGGCTTTTGTTACGCTAAGACAGTGCGATATACCATCTAAGGCAGCAGCACTACTTACCACCGGTGATTGTGGTCAAGCACTGGTTTATAATAATTAAAAAAAACTCAACTATGGATTTTGCCATAGTAGCCACGCTTGGTACGCTTATTTCGCAACCAAAATTTTATTATTTTCAGCTCTTATCAGGAAGAATCTGTTGTCCATCTTTGTTTAATTTTCATCTTTCATCTCTTACGATACCCACGGAATGATATGTGGATATACTCAAATTTTAGAGTTAACATTATTCTCTCTTTTTAAGGTTGCTTAGCGAGCAATGGAGAAAGCTATGCTGGAGTTTTTGTACAAAATATCGGAGAGTAACCGACATAACCCAACAGATCAGTAAGCTCGCAGAAAGGCTTTGAGTGGCTGTCTCGTATCGAAAATTGTGTAAAAAGCGCAGTGGAGGGTGGCTCTAATAGATGGAGTGACGACCTGGTAAGAGATTCACGAATACGATGGATACAGGTTTAAGCTAAAGGTAGCCGTGGCTATAGTCACGGTCTCCTCGTGACTATGCGTGCTGCAAAGTACTGAAACCTTGGGAATATAAAAGTACTTAATTTAGTTAAGCGCCATGAAATACTTAAAACCTAGTTTCATTTAATGTATGATGGATACGTCATATAAGAAATCATAAGTTTTACGGATTTTATCGTTTCATTTTCTTATATATTCCTGAACTTTCGAGAGCTTACTTCACCATGGGCCACACATGGTCATTGTGGAGTATCCCGTGACCGCGGGTACTATTAAATATATGTATAAAACGTCGTCGGAATACATACATAAAAATTAATGATTTCTCCCTCGTGACCACACCATCCCTCATCATTCGTTACAGCTATCAAAGTCCAGAAACAGAAATAGAAACTTTTTATTCAATATAGATTATAAATAATATTTATTGAAAGTCATTCTTTATTTAATTACCACTGGTTCGAAAAAATTTCTGTTCTGGGAAGAACCAGCAAGAAACCCAGAACTTTTTTTTAAATAACAGCTACAAGCATGTATGTTACACAATTAACAACACAAAACAAATTAGAAATAGCTTGGTAGCGATATAGCTCGAGGAGTATTCTAGTTAGGTTGTTACTATCAATTTTTTGAAATTTAAAAAGTACTTTGCTTCTAGAATGCTCAAGTAATCGAATGAAATCCACTTCCTTCAAAAGAAAATTAGACATTACAAACTGACGAAACTACTAGCTGTTTTAATTGACGGATGGATAAATTAACAGTTTGAGGGCATCGATTCGACGTTTGCATGGAGTTACATCTTGTGTAATTTATTTATTTATTTATTTTAACAGACACACCATTGGCTTATCACTAGACATTGTTAAATATAACACAATTGGTTTTGTTCAAAATGATCTTAAAAGTATATTTTTTTATAGATATGACAACACACATCCACCTATTGTAATTGCAACATAGATCTACACCTATTCAATAAAGAATCAAAATGCAGATGCATCACTGAGACTAAGATGGAATGTCTTTTAGTCTGGTTCTTACACTACACGAAACACAGCAGTGTTAATATTTTACTGGTATTCTGTAAATGTCCTTTTGACCCATTACAACTATACTACTAATATAGCTTATACCACGTAAAAATACATATACAACATTCACAAAAATAGCAGAACAAGACAGTTGTTAACTTACTTAACTAGAACAATATCATTAATAAATTTACAAGTAATTTGCTTACAATAAAACTAATGCTAAACTTGAAGAAGAGAGAAAGAGTTATAAATACTTATTATAAATAGTAATGTATTCACTGTAGCTGTAATATATGACTGTTACTGCTACTGCCCATCTAAAGTGACTGCTGAACATAGGCTCCTATTGTTTGCTCCATAGGGTGATACATGCTATAGTTTATCACGCTATTCACTCTTTTCTTGTAGTAATAGACCCTAAGTCGTATTTTTATTTTATTTATTTATTCTTTATTGCATTCCTTAAAAACAAAATAATACAAAGGGCGGACTTAATGCCTTGAGGCATTCTCACCAGTCAACCCATGGAGTGGTGAGAATTTGACGTAGTTGTGGCAATATAGAATAAAATAACACTACACAAAATGATAATTAACTACATAACGTGGTAGAGCCATGCTGCAGCTATATTACTGGTATAGTTGTAGCATGAATGTCGGTCTGACCGAAGGACCACGCTCTCACAGAATACCAGGTAAAATAGCAGCTTAACGCTGCTGTGTTTCGTATGGTGAGTAGAGAACCGGAGACCCTTTTACTGGAACGAGGCATTCCATCTTAGTCCTCACGGGTGATAACGCACCTGCATTTTGATTCGTAATCGAGGATAGATGCAGCTGTCTATGGGCCACAGTTACCACTTACCATCAGGTGGACTGTGTGGTCGTTTGTCACCCTTATCCTATAAAAAAATATACATTTTACTAATAAATAAACTATACATATATGACCTATATACATATACAAATATATAATATATGTATAAATATATACATACAAATATACATATTTAAATATATATATAATTATTACATACAAATAACTATGAATAGGTATATGCGTCTGTTTAGCAATACATATTAAATGGATGAATCATGAAATGCATTGTCTTCAATAGATGATTACGGACCAATTTTTTAAAAGCGTACTTATTGGGCGCTTTTCTGATGTCATCGGCAAGGAGTTCCAAAGCGTATAGCCTGAACTGTGAAGGAGTTACCATAGAACCCAGTGAAGTGAACAGGAATACAGATTTTGTTGTTAGAAGAAGAACGTAGGACCCTATCATGAGATGAGGAGAGATAGTTAAATTTACTCTTAAGATAAGAAGGCGAAGATGGGTCATTTAAAATGGAAAAGAACAAGCAATATTCTGGAATTGCCTCTGACGGATTGTAAGCCAATTTAGCTTAGATCTATAGTGCGAAATATGGTCATACTTACGAAGCCCAAGCTCAAGCTACTGGACTGGAAATAATACGGTATTAACGACAAGGGCGAGTACATCACTCACCTTCGATTTGCCGACGATATAGTCCTTATGGCAGAATCGCTGGAGGACCTAAGCACTATGCTCAATGACCTCAATAGTGTCTCCCAACGGATAGGTCTTAAGATGAACATGGAAACAAAGGTCATGTAACGTCCATGTCACACCTATACCGGTAGTTGTTAGGAGCACTAAGCTCAAAGTTGTTGACGAGTATGTTTACCGAGGACAAATAGTCCGACTAGGTAAGTCCAAAGAGGTCAATTGACGGATTCAACTCGGCTGGGCAGCGTTCGGGAAATTACGACACATCTTCTCGTCAGGTATACCTCAAAACCTGAAAACTAGATTGTGCAACCAGTGCGTGTTGCCAGTGATGACTTATGGATCTGAGACGTGGTCCTTTACCCTAACCCTAAGTCGTATCGGTCTGGAGAAATTACAAGTGGTAGCTGAGGCCTCAAAGAAGTCATGCGAAGGAGATAACTTCTGTAAAATCGCACGGTTGTGTGATCTACAAGAATCTCTTTATTAAACAAATTAATTTAGTTGGTCAATTGAAAAGTATAGTGACAGCTTAAATAATACACGGCTCCTTGAAATATCTTTTTATTTAAATATCTCAGAAGTGCGGGTTTACCATAATGTTTCCTTCACTGGCGAGCACGCGTTAAATCAACACTTTCAATTGCAATTTGGGTGATGCCGACGTAGATTGGACTTACTTGACCGCCTATCCTACAGGATCAAGTTAAAATAAACAGGATGATCGAAACTATTACTATAAGTGCAGCAACAAGTCCACAGCTGAACATAGGCCTTCTCCATAGATCACAAAGTACGGTCCTGAGCCACCTGCATCCTTCATTATCCATCTATGTGTTTCATCAGGTCGTCCAGTACGAAGCTGCCACTCGAGAACCTTTCTTCCTCATTAGCTGTTGGTTCTTCGAGCTATATTGCCGGCCCATAGCCACATCAGTTTAGTGATCTGCTGGGCTTTGTCAGTTACTCTTGTTCTTCTAAAAACCTATTTCTGTATAAATATTTACATCAGTCAAAATTCGTTATATAATTTAAACTGCAACATAAAGTAGCTAAAAGTCAGGTAAAAAACTTCACACAGAAGCAAAGTTTTCACGCGTTCTTTATTTACCTCCCATATAGCAACTAAGAAATTGAATTTTTAGAGAAACCTAAAACTGGCTTTATTTCCACGTTGACTGATCACGAATATTTTATTTTTTAAACAGTAATTTGCTTTATAATTTAGTTTTCTTTTTTTAATTAATTAAATATCGCCTACTAATGTTATTCAAAAATATTTAATCGAAAGTTTTATATAAAAAAAAATATTAGAAAATAATCTGTCCACTATTTATACAAGTAAGGGCGAGGCCAAACGATGCGTTGCATTGTTCGATTGTCGCTGCCAGGCTGGCAATTTGCCACCTCTTCTTCGTCGGTTGTCGGTTCTTCGACCAATGTGATATGATGTGATATGATCTCCCGAGAAGCGGCCCCATCGAGTTGAATCCGTCGATTCGTCGTCGATGGACATATTGTATGTTTACCTAGGACAAATTATCCGACTAGGATAATCTGTTCAGGTAAACATACCGTCAATAACTTGGTGATCATGATAATAATGAATATAATATGGCCGTAAGTTCTGTAATTGGATGAGAACATCGATACTGAAAATTAACTTTAAAAATTATATTTATGTACCAACAAACTGAAGACTGAAAGCTATATTAATTTATAGTAATAGCGAACATCATTTATATCCTGGAAATAATTATATTTATCTTGTTTATCGGTTCTTCGAGATAAACATTGTTACTTCAGGCTACTGATACGCTGTCCTATCTGTTAAATCTGTTCTTGTTTTTCTGCGGATATCCTAATTACGATTTTATTACGCAAAAACTCCTAGTCTTCAAATTATCTTAATCCATTATGGATATGCAATGAATAGCAAATTTTAACGTCTTCAATAAAAGAGCCTTCCAGCAAGATTGTTGTGATGTGTTAATTTTAATGAGCATCTTATGTATTCTGATGAAGAGTGTAAAGGTTTGAATTCCTATATTGTATAATGTACTCATTCGTGAGTCTGAAGGAAAAGCTCTTGGTTGCTTTATCGATGTGCGCTGACCAAACGACTAAATATACGTTAAAATAATGTACTATTGTAACAATTTGGGAATAACGAAATTAGGTATTTATTACCGTATTACGTAATTGGGATATTTATGGAAGGCCTACGTCCAGTGAACTTTGTAGGCTGATAAGGAGAAGAAGTTGTACTAGTAAAATTAATAATATTATGAATAGTAGGTAATCAAAATTAACGCTTAGTGACATGTATATGTCGCAGTGATAGTTAAACGTGATATAGTTCAGATATTGAGCATCTATATCCTTAGGGTAGATTACCCAGTATATATAACTAGATTGGTCTAGTAAAATAGTTATATCACTTTCATATAACTATATTATGGTATATAGCTTTATCCCTAGGGATATAACTATATCACGCCCTAAACTATCTTACTGCGACATATGCATCATGAGTTTTGACCTCAAGCAGAGTTTAGGCTCTAATGATTTTTCAATAATTAAAAAAAAAATTTTAATTTCCCATTAAACTTTAATAGTTTAAGTTATTTAAATATTAATTCAGTTACAACTTGAAGCATATAATTTCAAAATCTATAAGGCAACTATGAAAGCACTTGTATAAATTCATTATCAACTTAATTTAGTGCAAGAGAACGAAAAGCTTAGGTTGTTAAATTCTAATTACAAGGGCTTCTAAAGCAGACTGCATAATAGTTTACAAAATTATACTTAATCCTTTGTTAGTTAGAATGTGATATATATTCGATCGAGTTCATAAGCAAACGTTATTTCACAAAATTATATTTTATTATAATTGTTTTAAAGCCGTAGTAGCTCAGGTGAAGCCTCTGTAAATTTAACAGTACGAGAGCTACCTGGGTTTGATTTCCGCTGGCATTAAAGAAATTTTTGAATTGTAATTTGAAGATAGTAGCTTGATGATAAGGCAAGGACTTAACTAAATCCTGGGTTCGAATCTTCTACTACTGTCATGAACTACTCCTAACGCAAGCATTTTAAGCATACCTGGAGTGGTTAACAGAGTTTTAGTAATGCTAGTAATGCTATTATTTTTCTTTAGATTAAGAAAATTAAGTGTTAAATCTTCTCTGCGCGGCGGTGAAGCAATACATTGTAAACCTAGTGTCTGAAAATTAAATACAAGCAATTGTAGTTTAATACAAATATTTCCTACGCAACCCGTTTAGCAATGTGGCGGTGGATGGAAAAGAGATCTCCCACTGGGCAAGGTGTTCTGCCCAGAAGTGGCCAACGCCCGAGTGGGTTCGGAGCTATTCTATATATATGTTTTTAATTCAGAACTTGATAGCGCGATTTAGGCTTCGATGTATTTCGCTTGTGGCGCGACGACAAAGGCCGCCACATCACCCCTGCTCAGATCGGAGGTCGATAGCAGTCTATAGATGTCGACGAATGCAAGTGCCAGGGAATTACCTTTTGTAGTCTGCGGTGGTCGAGAAGAAGGCAAGTAATCTGGTGAGAGTGCAAGGAAGTGAGGCGAGCAGTAAGGCTCAGAGCAAAATGGAACATCAGGCGCAGAAAGTAGCTTAAAGAACAGGAAGCATTATTATAGTGCTGCGATGAACCTGTAAAGCTAGATATTGCAGGATGTGAAGACTGAATATTTGCTCGGGAGCGAATGAATGGGGTAATTGAGAACGATGACGAGGATTTGGAAGCCTGAAGGCTGTTGGTTGCGTGTTCATATCACGTCAGTTGGTCACCATGTGGCGGGTGGATGAAAGGGGAGATCTCCCATCAAGGTGTTCTACCTGGGAGGGCCAACGCCCGAGTGGTAGTTCGAGCTATTCTATATATATTGTTTTTAATTCAGAACTTTGATAGCGCGATTTAGGCTTCGATGTTTTCGCTTGTGGCGCGACGACAGCGCCGCCACAGCAATAAGAGGGCTGGTGCCTACTGTTGCTGCAAGGTAAGATATATACTGAATTAAAAGAAGGAGCAATAAAGTCCTGGTTTAGAAAAATTTTAAAGTCGTTGATTGATAAATTTTAAACATTTACCTTATTACCTACCACTCAGTTTCCAGCAGTGAAACAAAGACGACAGAGGGAATTAAACAGGACATGGGCAGCAGCATCTACCTGATAATAACTTAAAGTAATAAAATATACCAGTAGCCAGTCTGCCCGCCAACCTTCGCAAATGAGGCAGTATATGGGAGAGGCTTATGATCAGTAGGGACTTTGAAACACTGTATGAACGAATAATTTCTTCACCAGCAGAAATATTTGTTGTAATTGTTGGGTTTGACAAACGAAGCAATCGGCCAGACTAGGCGTTGATGTCCTGCAACTTTGGTACTGCTTTGCCAATCTAATTTACGTTTGGCAAGTATAATACGTGGTAAAGAGCCACGCCGCAGCTATGTTAAGGTTGTAGCACAAATGGGTCGGTTTTGACTGAGTAGGACCATGCCTCACACATTTTATGACACGTACGCCACATTTTATGACACATAGTAAAATGGATTTTTTATTTATTAAAACCCATAATTTTTATTGGGAATACTCTTGTGTTTTTATGATTGTATTTCGCTTGGTTGAAGCTTCAAACAAATAAGTAAACTTAAAAGCATACAAATAAAAGGTTTTATTTGTATTTAGAATTTAATAAGAAATTCTGGGTGATTATTGAAAAACCTTTAAAATCCGTATATCTCAAAACCTGTTCATTTTTGGTCATACATATGGGGGATCAAATTTGTAGAATTTCGACTCCCCTATCATACCCTGCCAGGAAGTTGTCGAGTTCCCAGTAACCTTGTATAATATGGTTTTTAAGGGGGAGTAAATTAATTAGATGTTTGTGTTTGATTAATAAACATCGTTTCATAAATACGTACCTATGTTTTATCAAGTTAAAACATATGTTATAATTATCGCTTACCCAATATTTACAAATACTTACATAATCAAATTAATAACTTAAGTACAATAACGCATAGGCGTCAATCTTGGCACATCACTATTCAACCACTCAACTATGTATCACTATCTATAGAACATTTGGTTACGCTTGGCATAATGGGCAGTGAGCGATACGCGCTCTATACCTTGCTTATTTGTATCTAAGTTCTGAACACTCTTATCTATTGTTTTATGGAGTCCCTTCTATATTACTTACTATACTTTTTATGGTGTCAATAACTTTGACAAGTAGATAACCATACGGATATGTCGGAAATTTGTAGATTAATATTCATGTTTAAATGTATGTTTGTATGGTGAATGTAGAGCACAAAAGACCCATTTTACTGGAAACGATACATTCCATCTTAGTCTTTAGAAGTGACAACGCATCTACATTTTGATTCTTAATTGAGGATAAATGTAGAGGTCTATAAGCCACAGCGTACACTTACCATTAGATCGAATGTGTGCTCGTTTGTCAACTTCATTCTATTAAAAAAAATTATCTCACAATGTAAAGTCGTCACATGCGCATCCTCACAAGTAAAAGCAACTGCACATTGTTTCGTGAGATCGAGAGCCAAAAATAATTTATACTATTTTGTTCAATTATCATGGGCTGCCTAACGCTACCTAAAGTTACCCACACAAACACGCGTTTCTCTACATATTACAACTACAAGTATTGCCCTCCTTCGTGAGATAAAACATCTGTACGAGACAATTACTTGTAATGGCATGCGTACATGATAATTTTTAGTTGTTGGATTTTGTGTACGGACCATTTGCATTCCTCTTGCCTCCAACTAATTGCTTAAGAGGGTCGGCTTTAGTAATCTGCGGCACGATTTAAGTGTTCATTTTAGCTTTAGTTGACAGGCAATGATGCTATTGATTACCATCTAGCTGCTTTTTATGCCGGAAATCTTTAGTTTTCGAGATATCGATAATTATAATTTTGAGGTTATATCCATTTAAAATGATACGAAAACGAAACAACAATATAATTATTAGAAAGAGATAGCAATAGAGCATGGTCTGTATCTGTTTTAAAAAATAACACGCAACAACAATATAACAATTAGAAAGATCCTTTTATGGAATTAATTAAAGCAATTAAACATGTTTATAAATAAATGTTTTAATAATATTATATTTGGTCGTTTTTGATCAAACCCTAGTACCAGAAGGTATAAATCACAAAACTGAATCTGTCAACCCGTCTTCCACGTGGTCTTTCCGCTCTTACCCTAGAGTGTATATGAAACTCGAAGCGCGGAGGAAAGCAGCCCTCGCCCGCTGTAACTAAGCGCAGGCAGCATACGAGCCGTAGTGGCTGAGGCTGGTCGCCGAAGGCGACCAAACAGTCGAAGCTGCGCAGGTGAGCTAGTGCCTGTTTAGTTACGCAGGGCGAACGGGCTGCACTTCCTGCAGCGTGGAGCAGAAGCAGAATCAAAATAGTGTTGATTCGCACGGTTTTTCCTCAAAATCAATTTTGCCTCAATAGGTCACAAAACTTTAAAAAATCATTAAAAAAAAGGGGGGTTTCCGGCACTTAACTGTTTAGGGAGGTCTCTCCTCTCCTGCCCACTCGGCGACCATATATTCATGCCGCAGATTACTATTTACCTCAATAGGTCACAAAACTTTAAAATCATTTAAAAAAGGGGGTTTGCACTTAATTCTTCTAGGGGAGGTTTCACCCCTCCTCCACCCACTCGGCGACCATATATTCATGCCGCAGATTACTAAAGAAATACCGCTTAAGATATAAAGGACGAAACTAAAACAGCGAATGTTGTACTAGAAGCTATTAGCAAGCAACAATTAGAAACGTAATCCTCTGGGTTTTGTCACTGCTAATGATTTCAGCCGACAGAAAGAGGATTTCGGGACGTAGAATGCTATTAATATGCCTAAAGTATTCTCAAAGAACATTTTTTGTTGTCCTCAATTTTATTCATTTGTATAAAATGCATAAAGGACTCAGGAAAGATGATTGTTTTAAATTAAAACTCATATTTAATACAGTTCTTTACAGTTATTGTATTATATGAACTGTAGTAATATGAGTTGAATTTTCTCTATTTTTTCGATAATAGAGATAAATTATTTGTGTCTTCGGCGGGCGAATTTTATTTATTTATTTTGTACTTACAGCTACCATTAATTCACCTATTGCAGCAGTGCTGTTATTCATGAGTAAATATAATATTTAAGTACACATACCTACTTAATACCCTTATAAAATAATCATAGCCACCTTTTGAAATTCACTCAGACTGGAAGTAAAATGTCTCTCATATTCTGCTATCTTATTGTCCACGCAGAATAATACGAACAAGAACACAAACCACCTGATGGTAAGAGGTTGTTGTGGCATTAAACATCTACATCTAAATCTAAATGCAGATGCTTTGTTATCCCTATGGACCAAGATGGATTGCTTCGTTTCCAGTGAAAAGGATCTCCGATTTTTTACACTCACTATATTATGACACACATTAAAATGCAACACATTAAGCTGCTATTTTGATTTGATATTCTCTGATAAACCGAAATGAAAACCGGTGAATTAATAAAATAAAACAAAATTTTGTTCACTAGTATGTTCCTCAATACTAATGTGTTTTTCCTCACGTACTGATGCGGAACAAATATCATCATCATCTTCATCAGCCCTTCACAAGTACAGTGCTGAACATAGGCCTCCCAAGGAATGCCACAAAGCACGGTCCTGAGCCACCTGCATCCATCGACATCCTGCATGTCTTAGCAGGTCGTCACCCATTTAGTGGGGACGCCCTACACTTCGTCCGCCGGTACGAGGCCGCCACTCGAGAACCTTTTTTCCCATCGGTTGTCGGTTCTTCGAGCTATATGGCCGGCCCATTTCCACTTCAGCTCACTAATCCGTTGTGCTATGTCGGTCACTCTGGTCTCTGCGGATATCCGCAAGTTTATCACGCAGAGAAACCCGAGCATAGACTTCCATAGCTCGCTGAGCGACCTTGAGCTTCCTCATCCGGCCAGCAGTGAAGAACCACGTCTCAGTTCCATAGGTCATCACTGGCACGCACTGGTTGTACAGTATCGTTTTTAAGTTTTGAGGTACCTGACGAGAAGATGTGCCGTAATTTCCCGAACGCTGCCCAACCAAATCGTCCGCTCCGCTGTAATTCCATCCGTCGATTGACCTCTCGGTCGAAGTTGGACTTACCTAGTCGGACTATTTGTCCCAGGTCAACAACTTCGAAACATACTCACCAACATACTCGTCAACAACTTCGAACTAGGTGCTCCCAACAACTACTGGTATAGGTGTGACATGGACATTAAACATGATCTTGTTTTGTCCATGTTCACATTAAGACCTATCCGTTGGTAGACACTATTGAGGTCATTGAGCATAGTGCTAAGGTCCTACAGCGATTCTGCCATAAGGACTATATCGTCGGCAAATTGAAGGTGAGTGATGTACTTGCCATTGATGTTAATACCGTATCCTTTCCAGTCCAGTAGCTTAAAACGTCTGTCAATGCAGCGGTGAAGAGTTTCGGGGATATTACGTCACCCTGTCTTACACCTCTCTGCAGTTGGACAGGTTTCGTACCTCATTCTGTACTCGGATAGCCATCGTAGCCCTACTGTACAAACATTTCAGCACTTCGATATACCGACAGTCAACTTGGCACCGCTGAAGGACTGTAGCACCGCCCAAATTTCGACGGAATCAGCTTTCTCATAGTGCACATAAGGCAAAGTGGCAGATTGTACTTTTCTGTCTTCTTCACAATATGCCGAAGGGTGTATGTGGTCTATGGTACTATAGCCTCTTCGAAAACTGGCTTGTTCGGGAGGCTGGAAGTCGTCGAGTCTTGGTACGAGATGATTCTTAATGACTCGAAAACAGCACGTAGACGCGCCTCAGAAGGAAATCGGTCTTTAGTTCTTCAAGAGAGCGTTATCGTTTTCTTAAAGAACAAGACCACCGCACTTCTGCTCCACGCCTCCAGAGTAGTGCCACCATGGAGGACGGAATTAAAGATCTTCTGAAGGACTTTGGTACCGGTTTTCCACCCGCTTTCAGAAGCTCCGCTGTAATTCCATCCTCACCTGGGGCCTTCCCCTTTAAGGTGCTGCAGAGCTATTCTAATCTCGCTCAGACTGACGTCCGAGATATCTTCGGAATAGTATCGGATAAGACTCGCTCTTGGATCGTTACTCACATTTGCGTGTGGCTCCAACGACGTGTACAATTGCCCATAGAACCTCTCAATCTCACTCAAAATCTCAGGTGTCCTGGAAACGATGCTGCCACACTCGGTCTTCAGCTTTACAGTTGGCTTTCTGGCGAACAGATCTCTGGCAAAGACTTTGGAGCCTGCTCGCGTCTTCAATACGAGTTGTATTGAAGCGTAAGTCCCGCCGTATACATTTGGAGGTCTATTTGTTCAATTGCCTGTATGCTGTCAAATCTGCTGAAGAATGCAGCTTCATTTCCCGTCTAACAGCCATGAGATTAAAGTGTGATCGGTGAGTTTTTGTGTTGTTCTGCGACGGGTCTTGCAGAACTTAGCTCTGACCGCTTGGACAGTTTCCACGAGCTTGTCATTCATATCGTCCACTTCATTGCAGTCTTCAGGCATTGAAAACGGTTTTGTAACTCGAGCTGGAAGGTTTCGGGACTTTGGACCAGAGCACGGACGGAGCGTTGACTTCATTAGACGACATCTCCAACTTAACATTTAGGTTCAGTGTGCCTCTGACAATTCGGTGATCGCTACCAGTTTTCACCTCGCGATCACTGAGACATCACTGAACAGTTGTCGTCTGGTCGTCATAATGAAGTCAATCTCATTTTTGTCGAATCGTCGGGGCTCGACCAGGTTCACTTTCGTCTGGGCCGCTTCTGGAAGAAAGAGTTCATCATAAAGAGTCTCTCTTTCTCCATGAAGTCAGCCAGCTGCTGGCCCCTGGGTTCCTGTTGCCCTATTCCGAATTTTACCAGCTCACCGTTCTCTTGTTCCTAGTTTTGCGTTGAAGTCTCCCATTAACACCGTATAGTGGGTTTGGAGGAATGCATGGCTCTAGAGATATCCTCCTCATTTCCTCATCGGGGTGTGAGTATGGTGCTTAAGCCTGTATGACCTTCAGCGAGTACCGTTGGTGATTCTGAGTAAGGTACGCAAGCCTCGTCGACACACTCCCAATTTACAACTTGTTAACGAGAGACTTGTGGACGATAAACTGACACCTCCTTGGGACAGATGGTCGCCCTCCCGGTGATAGAACAAGTTGCGGATTCGAGGATTACCGTGTCCTCTCTCTTCGGACCTCGGATAATCCTATAATATTCCAGCGCAACTTCTATCTCTTCTTTCAGCTCCAGGATTTCTCGTCAGTCCTCAGGGTGCGTGCGTTATGAGTTGCCAGGTCGAGTCGTCGTAGGTGGCAACCGAACCTCCACCGAGATTCATAGCACCCCTGCCCCGCCGTTACCATGGTCGCCACCGTAGCCAAGAATAGCGGGGCCGCCGGACTGGGGCCGCTCTTTGTAACTTTATTCATTGGGGGTATATTGCCAGTTGCCACGCTTGACGAGGGGTTGGCAACCGCAGTTTTTTTTAATTGTATGTTGCTATTGGAAAGCTGCCCATCTCCTGCCTGTTTCCCACTGCCGCCTCACGACACCCACGGGAAGATATGGGTAGTGAATATTCTTAACCACCACTACACGGTACAAATATCACAAGCTAGATTTCATGAGAGCGGGTAGCGTGACCTTGTCAAGCCGATAGCAAATCCCAACCTCTATGCTTCGCGTTCAAGTTGTGCAAAACTGAGGTACAATAATACCTTGTGTGTAGTAAGTTGTAAGGTGGGCTTTAACAAAGTGTGATATTTAATACCGCGATATATAACACTTCAAACTTATAATGATCTTAACACTACTTGCAAAGATCATCTGAAGATCTGCCTGTGCACTGTTTCGTAATTAATACATCGTTACTTCTATCTCAGCTCGTGTCAACCTTTTGAAATTTAAATTTATATATATATATATCTATTTTGTTTCCTGTTCATTAAAACACGGTACTGATTTATACACATTTGTTTAAATTTTATTAATTGTATTAATTTTAAAAGGTAACTATAGGATATTTAAAAACCTTCTGATAGTAATATCATAACCATCTTGATTACGCCAGCCGTGTATTTTACGTCCAGATCAGCGACGAGCAGCAGCGTTAAAGGTGCGAGACGTCTGGTACTGTGATTGTTAATCCGTCTACCAAGCATGACAATTAAGGTAATTTCAAATCCTCCCAAAACGGGAGGCTAATTTCCAGCAGTGGACTTTTCTAGGCTAAAATAGACGGAAAAAGTACGAAAGGGATGCCAAAAAATTTACGTACATTACCTTACTGCAAAAATTTCTAAGGGTCGCTTATTAACGTAAAGTATTAGGATACGATGCGTAGGTAGTGATGATATTATAATAGAAAAGAAAGGGAAAAGGTGTTTAGAAATATCAGATATAGATCTCAACTTGTCAAGTTTTCCTTTATATAGGTGCAAGCTATATAGTACAGGCGCGGCTTTCTAACCACTGACCAGTTAGAAATCTATTACCTCTTAATCAAAGCAGGGGCACGTGAGAAAACCATACTCGTTAAGTTTCATCACATGAAGCTAAAAAGATCTCAGTAGAGAAAGAAGAAGGAATGGCGATTGCAGAATCAGACGTCTCGTATTCCTTTGCCTGCATGAGTATTTTACATTTGACAAAATATACGACACAGTATTATGACTATCTATTAAAACTAGAGGATGAGGTTGGGTGATGGCTTATCTTCAGTTGGCGACTGTCCTGAGCATCCAGTTACAATGTTACTCTCGAAGAGGGCTTGTTAAATTACCGTCCCTGTTAGAATTTGCATAATGTTTTCGTTTCCCGTGCAGTATTCAGCCGTAGTTCCTATTCCATTATATTCGAATCTAATGGATTCTATAATCGTAAATACTACTAGAGTCTTGTCTTTAAGCGTAGAGCTACGCTGCAGCTTCCATAGAAGCTGTACAAAGAAAGATCACGCTTTCACAGATTACAAGCATGTAAGTAGCAATTTAATTCTGTTGTGTATCGTGTGGTGATTGAATAGAACCGGAACCTTTTTCTGGAAACGAAACATATCATCTTAGTACTCAGGGGTGACTACGCATCGGTGCTTTGATTGTTAATCGAGGATAGATGTATATGTATGTCTATGAACCATAGCATCTATTTACCATCAGCTGGGCTGTGTGGTCGTTTGTCATCCGTATCCTGTTAAAAATCATAAAACTAATGAAAGCAACGTTTAGTCACGTGACAGACAGACTGATAGAGTGACAAATTAATGTCACTCCCATTTATTTTAATAGTTTTTTTTATTAGCGTTATCGATTGTATAAAGTCAACTTAGCTAACTCCACTAATCAGTATCAAAACTCTAAAAGGAATTCTTAGATGAAACTACAACAGGTGGAGCCCGTGGTTTCTGTGTTGTGTAACTAATTTAATGCTTACTTTTAAACATGTCACGTCATGTACAACTGACACAAATTGGTCACCAGATTTAATATCTTTTTCTTCTTCTATTTCATCGGCTCGTGAAAGTTCACTGTGGATGGAGAAGGGTCTTTCTCATTTTTAGGGGGGATATTATTTAATTGTCACTCTTGTTGCTCCTGCTGCTCATCGCTGGTCTGGGTGTTTTATGACTAGCGAAAAGACATGGTTATACCACCATTCATCAAAAGATACATGATGTTTGTAGTGTTTCTCACAGTCATTTCTTACGGGTTGAGACGAAATGGGGGCTGATGGATTCTCTTACACTATTCATTATACACACGGCAAAAGCTTGAAGATCAACGGGCAAACAAAAAATCGAAGCTATTGAATTCTTAATTGAGTCATTTTTTTTCTACTTTATTCTCACTGCTGGATTTGGGCCTTTGTCGTTTTAAGGTGAATTATTCTTTGTCACCGCGCTTGGTAGGCGGAATGAAGATCGCGGTACCAAGCATCTCGTACCTTGCCGCTTTTAATTACATTAATTTAGAGCAATAATCATGTTTAAATAAGATAATTACTAAAGTTAAATGGAGTAGAATTTTCCAGCGGTAAATATAAAAGTTGTTAAGAAAGCATAAAAATAGGCTTTTATTTCTCAATTCAATAAATCACTTTTCAAATGTAATTATGCCGTGATAGTAGTCAATCGCCATTGTTCTTGGAGAAAAGCAAAATTTATTGCTCTTTTGTCTGATCTTTATTGGTTTTTGTTTGCGAGATGAGTGTATACTTAAGTACCATTTGTAATCAATATAATACAATTTTAATTCTATTATATTCTTAAATTATTATAATAATATGTGAACATAGAAAATGGATGGAACTTTTAGTATTTACTATAAAACAACTATGGCACTGTAACTTTGAATGAAACTTATATCATTCAAAAGTTACAGTGCATAGATGTACACAAAAATAAATAATTTAAGTTAAAATATAAGGTAGTTAACAATCTAACTTGACACAGTTAAAGCACACAATTATATAATACAACATATACACGTGATTTTCCACATAAAACGTTTTAATTAATTAAATGAAAGCATTTTGAAAGTCATGAGTGAAGATCCCTTTGCTTTCCATCACAGGAAAATTTTAAAAAATAGTTTGGATAATCCAAAAGTGCATGCCTCATGAGCGTTTTATTTAATTTTGATGAAAGAAATAAATTGTATTTGACTTTAAAAGATATTATTTACGTGTTTTAAATTTAGCGCTTTATTATTTTAACCAAAATAAATCGATAACACAAAGTAAAAAATCGATATAGGCTCATACAGCCTATTGCTTGATGGGGGCTGAAAAAAATATGAAAGCGGCTTTAAGTTTTTAATAGCAATAAAAATTATAAAAGTTGAAAATCATTTTATTAACAAACTACGCGTACTAAGCTATTGATATGAAATAGGGAACCAGTTCATGTAATTCTGAAACTAATAAAGAACCCGGTCTCGAAACGTCTATTTTGTCGGGAGTTATCGTGACCAAATACAAAATCAACATCCGGACGTTCAAGTAAATTTTTTTTAAAGCCTTTTTTTTCAAAGTAGCGATATAAAATGATTTTGTAGAAAATATAAGATGGATTAATTAGAGTGTTTTCTTGATATACGGCTACTCATATTATCGTATAAGTGCAATATGGTTACGATAGAGCCATTTTAAGAACAAAAAATTGCTTGACCTTAACATGTCGAGAGTAAAGTAAAGTAAAGAGAACTGAAAGTTCAAAAAAACGACGCATTACTTGAAACACGTAATAATTTAGATTTAGTAACACAAATACCTAATAAATTAGATTTAGTAACGCAAACACCTATTAAACTAGATTGAGCAATGCCAAAGGCGGCAATAAAAGACACTAAGTTGGATGACAAAAATAACCTGTTATTGACACCAAACAAAAACATAAAACTAGAAAATAAGTTGGAGGAAGGTATTCTGTATCTGATTCAAACAAATTGCAATGTTAAAAGGAGAAAAATATTCATATTTGAGCTCAGTTTCGTTCAAGAAAACATACTAAATATGAGAAGTATGATATAGTCGGTAATACAAAACATGTTGTCTCAACTGAAAGTGTGTTGAAAAGTTGTGTTCTCAATCAAGACAAGAAAAATCCTCTAGCTGTTACATCAGAATTATATATAACATTAAAACAACTAAGAAAACATACTGTTACTATTTTAAATATTTTAAAAAATAGATAATTAAATACGGGAATGTTAAATTCCAATGTTATAAAAGTATGTAATTAATATAAAAACTGTAATTTCATAAGCGAAAATTCCTATTCTAAAAATGTATTTAAAACCTGTAAAAAAATTAACTACATAATTGATTGTATAGATTATGATCAACATTTTTAGATTAATTCCTACTAAAAAATATTATTAAACAGCGTTCAACAGTATTTAAATGTTCTGAATTAATTAATAAAGTACATAAGAAAGGTAAAATTCCTTACTATTTCGCAAATATAGAAAAACAAAACAAAACCTAAAATTTTAAATGATGAATCTTTGGTAAAATTGGTTAGAATAGGGAGTGTGAGTGAGATTAAGGAACCTATAAAGTTCATAAAAGGAACTCTCCCATTTTATTTTCCAATCTTACAAAACAAAATGTTTATTTCGAAATTAAGGCATTAGATATCTCTAAAAACAGTATTTTGATAAATGATAAAATGCATAAAATAGGAAATTTCTGTATGCGAGTATTTCACCAAAACATAGCAGGATTACTTGGAAAAATTAGATTAAGCGTTTTCTCTTATTCTGTTTATGTCAAATAACTAATGATCAACGGAACATACAGGAAAATAACGGAAAAGATGCAAAAACGTTAAGGATCGTGAAAGAAATAGTCGTCCTATAAGAAATTCTATACCAATATAAGAAATCTATAAGAGGCACTGAAATTAAAATTGATTTTCTTATACATATTGTTACGAGCTTGGGGTTCGAGACAATTATAAACTGCAGAGTGAATTACCAAAATTGACACTTTAATTACACAACACTAATTACAACTTAAAACCACACTAATAACAAAACTTACTTTCCATAATCTGCTACTATAGAAACATCTAGAATGTTCGAGTACATATCGGTACCGATTGACTAGGTGTCGACAGTTCTAGAAAGTTCTTCTTTCGAAATTTCTAGAAGGTTCTTGACTCTCCTAGTTCTGCTACTCGATACTAGAGGGCGCTAGTGGTACCTAGTGTCGCCATGTACCATGTATTAATTGTGGCGCGAAACACTGCCCCCTCCTAAGAAATGCTCGTCCCGAGCATTATTGGCCCCATAATAATGCGCCAGTCGATCCACATGGACGATCTTAGGAGTACCTCTTGCACCTTTCTGTATCCGGTACGTTACGTCATTGATCCTTGTCACCTGTTTGTCATTGATTTGTTGTTGGCTGTCCTTCCACTCATTGCTGAGCTGGTCTGTCATGAGCATCCTCACAGATACCACTTCCTTACCTTCTTGTCTAGTACAATACTTGCAATCTTCAGGACAAGGTCTTTGCGTTGCCATCAGATTTCCCGCTGCGATATTCGATCACAAAGTCGTATTCCTGCAGTAGTTAAATCCATCTCACAACTTGTCCTTCTGAATTTTTGTACTGCCATTTCAGTGTGCGTGGTCACTTCGTAAGTGAAATTTCCGCCCCAGAAGATATTTGCTAAAATGCTGCAACGACTTTATCACAGCAAGCAATTCCCGTCTTGTGACACAATAGTTCCTTTCCGGCTTTGACAAAGACTTGCTGAAGTACGCTATCACAACCTCTTGATCACCATTCCGCTGAGACAACACACCGCCAAGTCTTATATCACTTGCGTCTGTGTAAACTATAAATTCCTTGCCCGCATCAGGGTACCCCAAAATAGGTGTTTTGCACAGACGGTCCTTGAGCTCCTGGAATGCGATATTGCAACTTTCATCCCAGCAGAAATGTCGCTTTTCCTCGGTTAGCTTGTGCAGAGGTTTGGCTATATCTGCAAAGTTCTTCACAAAACGCCGATAATAGGAGCACAAACCCAAAACTGCTCTAACCTACGTCTTGTCTTTTGGAACCGGCCAATCCTTGACAGCGGCAATTTTCTCTGGATCCGTGCGGATGCCTTCTTCCGACACTACGTACCTCAAAAAGCTAACTTGCCGTTTAAATAGTGAAAATTTCTTCGGACTCAACTTGAGGTTGGCACTCGGGAACATCATGAGCACGCTTTCCAGTTTTTGAAGGTGTTCCTCAAACGTACGGCCTACGATGATGATGTCATCCAAGTAGACCAGACAGGCATTGCTAATTAGCCCGCTAAGTACAAGCTCCATCAACCTTTCAAATGTTGCTGGTGCATTGCACAATCCAAAAGGCATAATTTTAAATTGCCACAGACCCTTTCCTGTCGAGAATGCAGTTTTCTTCTTGTCTTAGGGTCAATTTTAACCTTACAGTAGCCACTTTTCAGATCTAGCGTGCTAAATCACTTTACTCCTGTAAGCATTTCCAGCGTGTCATCAATCCTTGGCAAGGGGTCCTTCGTAATGTCGTTCAGACGGCCGTAGTCAACACGAAACCGCATGCTGCCGTCCTTCTTCTTTAACAGCACCACAGGTGAACAACATGGACTAGATGAAGGTTCAATAACACCATCCTTCACCATTCCCACAATCATGGTTTCCACTTCCGTTTCACGTGCTACCGGCAATCTTCTTGGCTGCTGACGGATAGGCAATTCTTCTCCTGTGTTTATTTTGTGTTGAACTAAGCCAGTCTTTCCTATGTCAGCATCGTTTGACGAGAAAACATCGGCGTACTTGAATAACAACTTCTTCGCCTTGACCATTTTATTCGGGGAGAGAACGCTGCGACAGTCCTCTAAAAGTGTGGTCACTCTTGTTTGTGCATCCATGCTGGGGGTCCCAGTCGATAGATATTGGCACCGACGCAACCAATCCACTTCCTCACTAGTACCAACCAGTGGGCTTTTTCTAGAATCTGTTCCTGATCACAAAGGTTCAGCACACGCACTCCTGAGATGTCGGTGGTTCTGACCAAGTTTCGAGCCACTTTCCATGGATGGTCATTGTCTTCCCTTTCCACGAGTACACAAAAATGAGCTTGCCCAGGATTCCGAGGAAGACTACACGGCACAATCGTTTCCGATCTCGGCGGAAGAACAATCTTCTTAAGGCTGTACACATTCCCTGGTAACGCCCCTTCCACGAAAAAGCTTAACGTCGATCTCACAACAATTCTTAAAGCCTCATAAAGTCTAGGCCCAGGATGCAGTCGTCCATTATATCAGCCACGATGACATATTGCAGGTAGATCATGTTGCCTAGCTTCAACTCCATCTCCTTCTCTCCACGGACGGGTATGCGCTGACTGGTGCCTGTCACCAAATTAATGCGTTCTCAGTTGTATGTGGAGTCCCCAAGAACTGACTTATAAGTTGGGAACTGAAAATCGTGCGAGAGGCTCCAGTGTCTATGGTCAGTTTACACGGCGTTCCGTTGAACTCGCCTTTGATGATTAGGCTGTTCCCATCATGGGTTTGTGAGATCGAAATCCTTGGGGCTGTTTTAAAATCAGCCAGCACCCGCCCCGCAGTCCTGGCTTTTACTCGTTTCCATGCTGCTGCTGGTCGGTGCTGTTAGCCGCACTACCCTCTCGAGCTGGATCGAAGATGGCCCCTTTCCCCACAGCCGTAGCACCTAGGGCTGTATCCTTTATTGCGGTCGCGAACTGTAGCTGCTGCAACCTCCCTGACGTGATTGGGAACAATGATCCTGCCGCACGGCTTCCACCTCCAGTGCATGGGCCAACGCGTCCTAAGCGTCTCGTGGTGCCCGAGCCTCACAGCAGCTCCGACGTCAAGGTTGCGGATGCTGTCGATGAATGTCTGCACCAGGTTCACTACAATGAGCGCAGGTACATCATTCATCATTACAGCCCTTAACAAGTCCACTGCTGAACATAGGCCTCCCCCAAAAAATGCCACAAAGCACGGTCTTGAGCCACCCGCATCCATCGACTTCCTGCATGTCTTATCAGGTCGTCACTCCATCTAGTGGGGGGACGCCCTACACTTCGTCCGCCGGTACGAGGCCGCCACTCGAGAACCTTTTTTTCCCCATCGGTTGTCGGTTCTTCGAGCAATATGGCCGGCCCATTGCCACTTCAGCTTACTAATCCGTTGGGCTATGTCGGTCACGCTGGTTCTACTGCGGAAAACCTCATTTCTAAGTTTATCACGCAGTGAGACTCCGAGCATAGCCCTCTCCATAGCTCGCTGAGCGACCTTGAACTTCCTCATCCGGCCAGCAGTGAAGGACCACGTCTCAGTTCCGTATGTCATTACTGGCAACACGCACTGGTTGTACAGCCTCGTTTTCAAGTTTTGAGGTATACCTGACGAGAAGATGTGCCGTAATTTTCCGAACACTGCCCAGCCGAGTTGAATCCGTCGATTGACCTCTCGGTCGAAGTTGGACTTACCTAGTCGGACTATTTGTCCCAGGTAAACATACTCGTCAACAACTTCGAGCTTAGTGCTCCCAACAACTACCGGCATAGGTGTGACATGGACATTAAACATGATCTTTGTTTTGTCCATGTTCATCTTAAGACCTATCCGTTGGGAGGCACTATTGAGGTAATTGAGCATAGTGCTTAGGTCCTCCAGCGATTCTGCCATAAGGACTATTTCGTCGGCAAATCGAAGGTGAGTGATGTACTCGCCATTGATGTTAATACCGTATCCTTTCCAGTCCAGAAGCTTGAAAACGTCCTCCAATGCAGCGGTGAAGAGTTTCGGGGATATAACGTCACCCTGTCTTACACCTCTCTGCAGTTGGATAGGTTTCGTACTCCTGTTCTGTACTCGAATAGCCATCGTAGCCCTACTGTACAAGCACTTCAGCACTTCGATATACCGACAGTCAACTTGGCACCGCTGAAGGGACTGCAGCACCGCCCAAATTTCAACGGAATCAAAGGATTTCTCATAGTCCACATACGCCAGACATAGTGGCAAATTGTACTCCGGACTTCTGTACAATTTGCCGAAGGGTATGTATGTGGTCTATGGTGCTAAACTTTCGGAAACCGGCTTGTTCGGGAGGCTGAAGTCGTCGAGTCTGCGTGCGAGACGATTCGTAATGACTCGAAAACAGCACGTAGACGCGGCTCAGAAGGAAATCGGTCTGTAGTTCTTCGAGAGCGTTGTCGCCTTTCTTGAAGAACAAGACCACCGCACTTCTGCTCCACGCCTCCGGTGTAATGCCACCATGTGGGACGGAATTAAAGAGCTTCTGAAGGACTTGGTACCGGTTTTCCACCGCTTTCAGAAGCTCCGCTGTAATTCCATCCTCGCCTGGGGCCTTGCCGTTTTTAAGGTGCTGGAGAGCCATTCTAATCTCGCTCAGACTGACGTCCGGGATATCATCGGAATAGTGTCGGATAAGACTCGCTCTTGAATCGTTACTCACACTTGCGTGTGGCTCCAACGATGATGTGTACAGCTGCCCATAGAACCTCTCAATCTCACTCAAAATCTCAGGTGTCCCGGAAACGACGCTGCCACACTCGGTCTTCAGCTTCGACAGTTGGCTCTTTCTGGCAGACAGATCTCTAGCAAAGACTTTGGAGCCCTGGTTCCGCTCGATCGCTTCTTCAATACGAGCTGTATTGAAGTTGCGCAAGTCCCGCCGCATGCATTTGGAGATCTGTCTGTTCAGTTGCCTGTATTCTGTCATATCTACTGAAGACTGCAGCTTCATATCCCGTCTAACAGCCATGAGATTAAGAGTGTGATCGGAGAGTTTTGTGTTCTTCTGCGGCGGGTCTTGCAAAACTTAGCTCCGACCGCATGGACAGTTTCCACGAGCTTGTCATTCATATCGTCCACTGCATTGCAATCTTCTAGGCACTGAAAACGGTTTCGTAGTTCGAGCTGAAAGGTTTCGGGACTTTGGATTAGAGCATGAGGGGGACGGAGCGTTGACTTCATTAGACGTGACCTCTCCAACTTTACGTTTAGGTTCAGTGTGCCCCTCACCATTCGGTGATCGCTGCCGGTTTTCACCCTCGCGATCACTGTGACATCACTGAACAATTGTCGCCTGGTCGTCATAATGAAGTCAATCTCATTTTTTGTCGAACCGTCGGGGCTCGACCAGGTCCACTTCCTGTGGGGCCGCTTCTGGAAGAAAGAGTTCATCATAAAAAGTCCCTCTCTCTCCATGAAGTCGGCCAGCTGCTGGCCCCTTGGGTTCCGTTACCTACTCCAAATTTCCCTACTTTCAGCTCACCGTACTCTCTTGTGCCTAGTTTTGCGTTGAAGTCTCCCATTAACACCGTATAGTGGGTTTTGGAGGAATGCATGGCCCTAGAGATATCCTCATACATTTCCTCCACCTCCTCATCGGGGTGTGCCGAGGTTGGTGCATAAACCTGTATGACCTTCAGCGAATACCGTTTGGTGATTCTGAGTATAAGGTACGCAACCTCGTCGACACACTCCCAATCTTACAACGTTGTTAACGAGAGACTTGTGGACGATAAATCCGACACCTCCTTGGGACAGATGGTCGCCTTACCGGTGATAGAACAAGTTGCCGGATTCGAGGATTACCGTGTCCTCCCTCTTCGGACCTCGGATAATCCTATAATATTCCAGCGTAACTTGTCTATCTCTTCTTCCAGCTCCAGGATCTTCTCGTCAGTCCTCAGGGTACGTGCGTTATAAGTTGCCAGGTCGAGTCGTCGGTGGCAACCGAACTCCACCGGAGATTCTTAGCACCCCTGCCCCGCCGTTACCATGGTCGCCACCGTAGCCAGGAATAGCGGGGCCGCCGGGGACTGGGGGCCGTTTCTTTGTGTCGTCGCTCATGGGGGTATATTGCCATAGTTGCCACGCTTGGCGAGCGGGTTGGCAACCGCAGTTTTTTTATTGTTTTTTGCTGTTATCAGAAAGATGCTGCTGCCCATCCTCTGCCTCAGTTTCCCTCTGTCGCCTCTTACGACACCCACGAGAAGATATGGGGTAGTGAGTATTCTTACCCGCCACTACACGGGGTACGAGCGCAGGTACAGACTGATAAGCTTTTCGAACCAGCTTTTCCCCCTCAAGGGCCCACTGCTGCAAGTTTTCGTTGCTGCGTTGCACGCGATCTTTGAGCTGCGCACAAAAGACGTATTCCAGGTAAGCGTCGCCATATCTCGCCTCCAATGCCTCAAGGAATTACTCGTAAGTCACTTCCTTACCGAGAGCTTCCAGAATAGTTAAGGCCTGGTCGCGCAGGCCTAGGGTGAGAGCAGTCATGGCCTGACTTTTATTCCAGCCGTTTGCCTTCATGACAGCCTCGAACTGGATTTTGTTGGCCGGCCTGTTCCTCCTGTCGGCGGACCTGTTCCTCCTGTAGGCGGGCCTGCTCCTGCAGCATCGTCATCAGAGTACCTAAGTCAGGTGCTGCAGATGCGGGAGCTGCTGACGGGCCGACCTCCGTGGTCGGCAGCTGGCCCTCCGACGTCTGCGACGTTGCACCACCAAATCGGGTCTCTCTGGTCCATCTCCTGTTGGCGTTGACTTCGGGTGCGGATACCGTCTGTCGTCTTTAGGTAAAATCGGCATGATTGAATCCCACTTCTGACACCAACTGTTACGAGCGTGGGTTTCGAGACAATTAAAAACTGCCGAGTGAATTACCTAAATTGACACTTTAATTACACAACACTAACTACAACTTAAAACCACACTAATAACAAAACACAATTGTACTACAGATCACTTTAGTTCGCAGTTGTATCGCTTCGAAGCATTCGCTTGTATCGCCAATTCAATACTGCCTCGGTCGCGGTCTATACCGGCCTTATATAGGGCCTCAGATAGTTTCCATAACCTTCTACTATAGAAACATCTAGAATGTTCGAATACATATCGGTCCCGATTAACTAGGTGTCGATAGTTGTAGAAAGTTCTTCTTTGGAAATTTCTAGAAGGTTCTTGACTCTCCTACTACTAGAGGGCGCTAGTGGTAACTAGTGTCGCCATGTACCATGTATTAATTGTGGCGCGCAGCAACATTGTGTAACAAACATTCAAATAATTACACATTTAATAAAAACTATAACAAAACAAAATACACTTTCATTTCACCATTTATCACCGTCAAAACTCAACTCCAATCCGAGTATAATATTAATATGTTAAATAATGTTTTTACTCTGACATTAAATGTCACCATTATTCAATAAAGTATATAATTATTCATTTGTAATTCCGTTCAAAACCCAATTTAGAACGCCTTTCTTTAAAAGATATATATATATGACAATATCTGTATTGCAATAGCTTCCTTGTATGCTAAATAACAGCTGTAATACAGCTGTTATACATGCTCTTTTATGCTTGTACAGCTGCTGTACAGCGCTACTAACGCATAAAACTGTATAATTATTATTATAAGAGCTGTATAAGCGCTGATAAAGCCTTTATACGGCGAAAAATACAGCCCCTAGTATAAAAACGAACTTCAATACAGCACGTATACAGCTTGCATGCAAATTGCAAGGGTGGTTCAAAACTAGACAAAATCGTATAGATCCTGGAAATAATTTGTTTATATTTGGTAAAAGGGAGGAATTAACTTAAGCTATAACAGAAATTCGTATTTAGTTACATACATTTGTCATTTTCTCACTATCTTGACAATGCCGCACCGAAACCCTTTGTGCAAAACACTTTGAAAATTTATGTTAAGTTTTGGGAGTTAGTTTCTGTTTCGGGTCATTATTTAAATATTTCAAATGGTACCCTTACAATCTGTAGGTGCGTAATGAGAACTACTAAGCCTGTAAATTAAAAGAATATTTAGCCGACTTCTAAAAAGGAGACGAGACTTAGAATTTTACTGTATGTTTTTTTTTTGTATGTATTTTACTGATTTTGATGGTTCTTGTTTTATCAAGTAAGGTGTAAGGTGTAAGGTGACAAAATAGGAGATGAGTTTTTAATGTAACTATTAAGATGATATTGAGATTGTGTTGTTCCTATATTCTCTAGTTGGTAAACCGCGAACCATTTTGTATACTTACAGGAACATACTCTATAGAATCCGACAATAGTTAGACATACGTCAGATTTTCTTTTTTCGAAGTCGGCTAAAATTTATTACATTACCTACTTCACTAAATATAAAAATAAAAACTTCTTTTAACTTTATGTCTACAAAAAAATACTAAACAATAATTATTCCTCCCACACAAACTCTATCGTTCCGTTTGATGATACCTGTCCCCATACGTCTACCTGTTACCATCCTTTTATTTTTTCGCCTCACATCACGTCTTCTATTTTACTTGGTAGAGCAATGCTGTAGCACGAATGGATCGGTTCAACCGAGAATGGCCCCCCTTTGCTCTCACAAAATACCAGCGTGAAATATCAGTATAATGTGTATTGTATGGTGAGCGCAGAGAACTAAAGAACCTTTTTACTGGTAACGAGGCATTCCATCTTAGTGCTCAGAGTTGACAACACATCTGCATTTTGATTCTTAATCGAGGAGCCCCTATTAGTCGCAGCCTCCACTTACCATCAAGTCAACAGTGTGATCGCTTGTTGTCCTTATTCTATAAAAAAAAACATCTCACTCAGACTTATCGATCATTCATAATACCTTCTCTCCTACACTATCATCTGACCATATAGTAACACTAGACTAAACAACACTTTTTTTAATTTAACCTTATCATTATTCTCAATCACTCAATCACACATCCCATATGGATAGTATTTTTGGTCATAATTGATCTAACATCAATCTACATCGATCCAAATGTTGCAAAGCACTTTTGCTGCCGCAGAAAAATATCATTTTTATTTTTTTTAAGTTAAGCGAATGTCAAATCTTAAAATATTGCAATGAGCTAATAGTAATATTGAATTTAAAACCAGCTTTAATCCTGAACTCTGGTCAAACATACTACCTCCAGAAGACATTTTAGGCTACCCCATGCACAAAGGGGGAGGAAAAAGATACTTTAAGCGTTTTCTCGCATTCTGTTTATGTAAAATAACTAATGTTCAACGGAACATACAGGAAAATAACGGAAAATATGCAAAGACGTTAAGGATCGTGTAAGAAATAATCATTCTATAAGAAATTCTATACCAATATAAGAAATCTATAAGAGGCACTGTAATTAAAATTGATTTTCTTATACATAATGTGTAACAAACTTTCAAATAATTAAACTTTTAATAAAAACTAAAACAAAACAAAATATAATTTTCACATAATAGGTTCTAAAGTTGTAGCTACATACACTATAATATAGTAGCTATTAAGTGAAAAATATTTTATTTTTGTTCAGTTTTTGAAGTCGATTTTACTTTATATTAAAAATATTTTTTTGTGATTTGGATTGACACGCACTTCTTTACTAACGGCATCAGAATACATAAATAATAATCAAGGTATAAAAATAAATCAATTATTTTACTCTTTTGGGCGGTCTAAAGCATATGATACGTTCAAGGTAACAACGAGAATGTCGTTTAAATAGGTACATTCTTAAATAGGTAAAAAAATCTTTCCCTATTGTTCTCTCCCTTAGTAAATTATTTACTTTAAATGTAAATTAAACCACCCCTAAAGAATAGCCTTTTTAATAAAAAAAAGTAGTCATTTAAATCGGTTTAGCCGTTTCTGAGAAATCGGTGAACATATTATAAAAAATATACACTTTGAGTATAGAACCTTTTCAACTTCATGTTTTTTGAAATCGCTTAAGAAAAGCTCTCCGTTCTGTAAATATTTTATTCTATGAAGATCTTACGTTATAAGTGTCTATATTATTTTAATTAAATACCGTTACTGTTACAGCCTACAAAAATTCCACTACTGTATTTATGCCTCTCTCCTAGATTACCTCATGGAGTGAATATTTACCTAGTTGCCAAGCTTGGCTAGCGGGATGATAATTGCAGTTAATTAATTTTTTAAGTAAAAATACAACCTTTAAAATTTTCTAATTATAATATTTGGTATTTACATCTAATTTCTAAGCGGCAGAAGCACGCTGTAACGCTGCAACACGAATTGTTCAGGGAAAGACTACGGTTTTACAAAATACCAGCGTAAATTAGCATTATAATACTGCTATGTATTTTGTATGGTAAGTGACGAGAACCGGAGGCTCCCCTTACTTTTAACAAAGACTTCTATCTTCAACGCTGCTGTATTTTTATTCTTAATTGAAATGAAATATATAAATAAATATGCCTATGGGGTATTAGAACTATTAGACTGCATGTATTCTTATCACAATTTATAATCCGTATTATAAATTGTGATAAGAATAATAATAATATTAATATATTATTATATATTAATATTATTAGAATTTAAATAATAATATTATTTTTCCTTTATCCGTATAAAGGAAAAATAATATTATCTGTTTCAATATACTTCATACAATCATTAAAAAAATATTATTAAACTAAACTGAAACATTTTGATTTTCCTTTGCCGCGAATGCCTGCCTATAGCGCAAGTGTAAGCTACAAACGGCGAAAGTTTGATATTTTAACCATCGCTGCGTTGTCAACATAACGCCAGACTCTTTACTACGTGTTACCAGAGAATTCTCAGTTACTTTGCTACATCACATTGCCCGACGCCTGCTTAATAACTTGGATAGACTAATATTTAATAATAATCGTAGGAAAGGTGGGAGGCAAAAAACCACGCGGCCGATCATCTAGCCGCTGGTCGGACCTGGTCAAATCACTCATTGGCCTTCCACTTAAGAAAAATAAGAATCAATGAACGTTTCTTTGGTACAGTTTAGAGCTGGGGCGGTATTAGAGGCGGCTGAACTGAGTAAGTGGCGCAAGTATGAGTCTCCGAGAGAAGATTACATATTTGTGCCTCGTGCAGTGCAGGTCGTAAAGGAACTGTAGCCGCAACTTATTGCCGCTGCTGGTAATAAGAGGCTCTTTTTTTATAGAATAAGGGTTATAGCTTAAGGATGGCTAAGTATATTGGTTTTTTATTATAATTATAAGTATTGTATACTTTAGTGCTTTAAGGTTTTAATTTCAGGTTTTAAGTTATACTACATATGTATATTTTATTAAGCTGCCATTTAAACAGTTAAAAGCTTACCATTCGATAGTGCTTTAGCTACGGTTTCTGGAGTAATAAAGTTCCTTGAGTTCGATTGATTTACAACTAGATTTTGCTAGGAGTAAGCCGGCAGGTGCTTTAAACGTAATAGCAATTTGAAACAGAACTTACATTAAAAGCATTGCTTTCCAACCAATTAAACAAAAACTTGTGGTCCTAGAAACATAAATGGTCAAAATACGAAATTAATATGATAAGTTTAACTTTAAGCAAACATTAAATAACCTTTGCAGGCCTATATTTTGAGTTTGGATCCTAAGTCTGTATTATCATAAATTCAACTATATTCATAATTTGCTGTGTGTGAAATACTGTTAATAACGTTTATTCATCTGTAAATAATGTTCTTGACACTTAGTATCCAAGCACTGTTTTACGAGTAGATTTAAAAAAAAACCTGTCTATTTAACCGAACATTTTCTATACCTTGAATTAAACTACTTTTACGGATTATATCGCGTTTAATTAACTTATTTTATTAATTCCCGACGTTTCGGGTGCTTTACAGCACCCATGGTCACGGGGGACTGAGGTGATTGACGTCCCAATGTCAAAGTTAATACGGAGTACCTTCAGCTTTTTTAATTATTAATTTTGGTCCGATCTACGCAGAATGAACTAACTGTGTCTTGAAGTCTTGCAGTGGTATGCTTGGGTTTAGTTTTAATTTTATTAATTACAGGATCCCAAGCAGGTGGTAGTACCCAGCCTCCCTCTCTATTGAAATTAGGATGTTTTTAATTTCAATAGCCTCACGTATCATCCTTGGCAGGAATCGATGTTCTTTCGCGAGAATCTGTGGTTTAACAAATCTAATGTAATGGCGGGGCCGTCTAGGATATGATCACAAACTGCAGACTTCCCGGAACGTTGGTGCTTCACGTCAGCTATGTGTTCTTTACGCGGGTTTTAATAGATCTTTTGTTTGCCCTATATATGAGAGACTACATTCACAATCAAGCTTGTACTCCTGCATCTTGTAGAGGATATTGCACTTGACGGATGGTAGAACAGCTAATCTTCTTCGGCGGCTTGAAGAATGTTCTTATAGAAGCTCGTCAAGATGTAGCCAATCTTGTCTGTGACACCTCTGACATATGGTAGTACAGCAGGCACACGCTCGACTGTGGCCGGCTTCACTCGGTCACTGTGACGTAGGCGCGGACCCGAAGCTTGTTGTCGTGCAGAACCTGCTTGACGTGCTGAAGCTCGGCGGCCAGGTGTTTGCTGTCACAGATCCTCGTGCTCTCTGTAACAAAGATTTGCACAAGGTAGCCAACTGTGAAGGATGATGGTGGGATTCACCATTTAAATATCTGTTTGTATGGGTCTTTTTTCTATACACGGTGTGACCTATGGTGTTTTTAGGATTTCGAATGACTAATACATCTAGGAAAGCTAAAGAATTATTTGCCTCTAACTCCATAGTAAATTGAATTTTAGAGTTTATGGAATTAAGATGTTCTAAAAATGCAGTTACTTTGTCTGATGGTAAAATTGTGAAAGTATCGTCTACATACCGCTTTTAGAACCTTGGAGTTACTGGTGCAGTAAGCAGGGCTTTCTCCTCAAAGTCCTCATGAAAATATCGGCGACAATGGGAGATACCGGTGAGCCCATTGCAACACCATCTACTTGCTTGTAAAACTCTTCCTTCCACAATAGATAGCCAGATGTAAGGCAATGTCTACAGTACTGCATATTCTGCTGACATGTTGTTTTCCTCTAGTTTCGTAGTTACAATTGAGATGCAGTCTTCAACAGGTAGGCATGTAAATAGAGACTGAACATCAAAACTGACCATAGTTTCATTGTCAGTAAGACATAGGTCTTTATCTCACTAACAAATGGTATGAATCCTTAGTGTGTGCTCTTATTGTGTCTCTGAGTGGTGATAGTGTTTTGCTAAGAGTTGAGCCAATCTGGGGTTGGCGAATCGATCTGACTCACTATTGGACGTAAAGTCAGATCGATTGTGAAAGGAAGAGTTTTACAAGCAAGTAGATGGTGTTGCAATGGGCTCACCGGTATCTCCATTGTCGCCGATATTTTCATGGAGGACTTTGAGGAAAGCCCTGCTTACTGCACCAGTAACTCAAGGTTCTAAGCGGTATGTAGACGATACTTTCACAATTTTACCATCAGACAAAGTAACTGCATTTTTAGAACATCTTAATTCCATAAACTCTAAAATTCAATTTACTATGGAGTTAGAGGCAAATAATTCTTTAGCTTTCCTAGATGTATTAGTCATTCGAAATCCTAACAACACCATAGGTCACACCGTGTATAGAAAAAAGACCCATACAAACAGATATTTAAATGGTGAATCCCACCATCATCCTTCACAGTTGGCTACCGTGGGCAAATCTTTGTTACAGAGAGCACGAGGGATCTGTGACAGCAAACACCTGGCCGCCGAGCTTCAGCACGTCAAGCAGGTTCTGCACGACAACAAGCTTCGGGTCCCGCGCCTACGTCACAGTGACCGGCCACAGTCGAGCGTGTGCCTGCTGTACTACCATATGTCAGAGGTGTCACAGACAAGATTGGCTACATCTTGAAGCGAGCTTCTATAAGAACATTCTTCAAGCCGCCGAAGAAGATTAGTCAGTTCTTACCATCCGTCAAGTGCAATATCCCTCTACAAGATGCAGGAGTGTACAAGCTTGATTGTGAATGTGGTCTCTCATATATAGGGCAAACAAAAAGATCTATTAAAACCCGCGTAAAAGAACACATAGCTGACGTGAAGCACCAACGTTCCGGGAAGTCTGCAGTTTGTGATCATATCCTAGACGGCCCCCGCCATTACATTAGATTTGATAGATCACAAATCCTCGCGAAAGTACATCGATTCCTACCAAGGATGATACGTGAGACTATTGAAATTAAAAAAACATTCTTATTTCAATAGAGAAGAATGGTGGGTACTACCACCTGCTTGGGATCCTGTAATTAATAAAATTAAAACTAAACCCATTCTGCGTAGATCGGACCAAAATTAATAACTAAAAAGCTGAAGGTACTCCGGATTAACTATGACATTGGGACGTCAATCACCTCAGTCCCCGTGACCATGGGTGCTGTAAAGCACCCGAAACGTCGGGAATTAATAAAATAAGTTAATTAAACGCGATATAATCCGTAAAAGTAGTTTAATTCAATGTGTAGTGTTCGCGTAAATATAAGAAATCATTATTTTCTATACCGTTAACTTAGAGATGCATTTATGAGACAATTTAGGGTATTAATTGTGTAGTAGCGGTGTAAGAATATCCACTACTACAAATCATCTACTCCGTAAGTATCGTGTGAGGCGACAGAGGGAAGCAAACCAGGAGATGGGTAGCAGCAGAATCTTCCTAATAAAAACTAGATTATAGAGAATAGTTTTGTTTTCATGGTTTATCACGTGTACTTAATCTTAAGGATGCAAGCAAATAGCTAAGCAACTCTTGTGATTCTCATTGCATGTGTACCCTACACTTGCAATAAATTTTAGTCTGTTAAGATGAGGACAAAAGATAGGTTATATCTTTTGTCATCGCGTGATTATAATAATTTGGTTGATTGCGGTAATGCTTATTATTCTTGTAGAACATTAACATAACAACAGTTTCTCGCACATAAAAAAAATCTGTTAATTATTAATTGATAGACCGCTGTGATAACTTTTACATTTTGCATAAGAAGAAGTCACATATATACGAGTATTGTTTTTAATTAAATTTTATAGTTTATAAGTGACAAAGGTCACACAACACACAATCCACCTGATGATAAGTAGTTGCTCTAAAAATCTACATCTGTCTTTGATTTAGAATCAAAATGCAGATGCGCTGCCACCCATGAAGACTAAATACGAATGCCTCATTTCTAGTAAAAAGGGTCCCCGGTTCTTTATACTTACCATACGAAACACAGCAGCATTAAGCTGCTTTTTTACACTGGTATTCTGTGAGAACGTGGTCCATCACTTTCAAGCCGACCCATTTGTGCCATATTATAGCTGCAGCATAGTTCTTTCATGTAAACACTGATACAGACTAATAAAAAAAGAAAAGAAACATCATTATAATTAATATGCCACGTCGTAATCATAAATTTCACACGAAGGAAATCGCGAGTGAAAGCTAGTCAGAAATGATTGCGTAGAAAGTTTATACAACAATGGGATATTATTGCGTATCCCTGGCATACGCCTATGATTTGATAACCCTTGTCAGTGTTGGATTGTCTGTTGGTTGATACGACAACAGAATTATTTTTATGATGTACACTTGATATAATACTTAAAAGCGATCCCATGTTTTACAATTTTCTAAAAAAATATTGTTCTTCAACTTCATAAAAAAATATTGTTCTATTAGACTAAATTTAGTTAGGTATAAAACCATCTTTGATAAGTTCAGTATAATTCTCTGTCTCAGGATTAACCTTTAGTCTGTTCCAGTAAAGAAATCTCGTGGAAAATATGCCAAAAAAAATTATAGTAAATTTCGCGAGGACACGCGCCGCGGCTAAAAGACGGCTTCTTTAATTTATTTTTTTTATTTGTAAAAAATATAGTAGACTTATTTATAAATGTACAATCACTTAAAGGCAATTACAGCATGCTCATATATTTAAAAATTAGTACTATTTACTTAACCTAAGGAATCCTTATTTTTAAAAACGAAGACTTGGAAGAAAGAAATCCGAGACTATCACGTCTTGTAATATGATATATATATATATATAAGAACTCCTTCCGAAATGGCCGACAACGCACCTGCAATTCTGCAACCACTTATCGTCAGGTGAATAAATATAATTTGTTCACCTGACCTAATAACAGTAATATTAATTGGTAATCGCTTAAATTCCAAAAGTAAATCTGTAAGAATCATTAAAATGCGAGAAATATGAGCCAACTGACCTGGCACTGGTCTTGTAAAAATAATACTCTCAATCACACTATTTCGTAACAATTTTACTTGGAAACTTTGCACATATTAGGCAGATTAAGGTTTCGCAATAAAATTATTAGAGGAGGTGGTCCTGAAGGGTTAAGGGAATTGATGAATTCCTGTGGATAACACACAACATCCTCTGTATCTAAAACGGTTTATATTTTTTGATCACCTGGTAGGTATTCTTTCTAATATTCGTTCACTGTCTCCCCCTTCTGTGCCACCGCCGCGCCAGATGCCACCAAAATTATCAATTTATATTACATTATTATTCCCCGCGTAGTGGCGGTTAAGAATACCCATGTAACATTATCAGAAAGATGCTGCCCATCTTCTGTCTCAGTTCCCTGTCGCCTCTTACGACACACGGAAGACATGGGTTAGTGCGTATTCTTACCCGCCACTACGGGGAATAATAATGTATAAACTAATAATTTTGGTGGCAGTTGGCGCAACGGTGGCATGAAGAAGACAGTGAACAATATTAGAAAATCAAAAAATTTCTTATAACAAATAAAAAATTAAAAAATGATGCTGCCAACCCGTGTGTTAAGCGTGACAACAATGGCAAATATGGGGGATATTATAATATATAAAGCAATCTGTGGGGTAGCTTATATTATTACTGTAGTGGTAACAATATAACATATAACGACACATGTACGTCGGTGTACATTCTTGTGCAACAGGTTATGGAAACGTTTAACCAGCACTTAGGTAAATGTCACAAGATAAAATGGGGGCATTATTCGTACAAGGGTGTACCCATCTGAAAATATTTTTTCCTCCTATGCCACGCTTAAGCATTTTCTTCCAGTTGTGATTTATTCGTATAGAATTAAAAAAATCTTTAAAAGATATCTAAAGCAAGTAGTAAGATTAAAATTTTGTACAACCGACTTTATAAATTATTAAGGATAACTCAAAATTACTAGTCATATCTTAATCAAATTTATATGTAACCACATGAAAATCACCAGCTTTCAAATAAAAAAAGAATCATTGAAATCGGTCACCGAGAAAAAAGTTATGAGGTAACCCACATTAAAAAAAAGAACATACAGTCGAATTGAGTATCTCCACCTTTTTGAAGTCGGTGACAAAAATACAAATAATTTTCATCCATCAATTCCATTACAGCTTATTAAAGTCCACTGCTGAACATAGGCCTTCCCCATAGATTGTCTCATACGGGGGAATTTGCTACGTTTGTTACACATTGCTACGTAATAGTTGCCACGGTTGGCAGGCGGCTTGGTAACCGCATTATTTATAATTTTGAGTTGGTATCAGGAATTTGCTGCTGCTCATTTCCTGTTTCAGTTTCGTTGAGGAAGAGCTACCGACTATCATCATAATCTGATGATGATAATTAGAGGTGGGTAGGAGACTAATCATCATCATCGTCATTACAGCCCATCACAGTTTTCTGCTGAACATAGCTCACCCAAGGTTGCCACAAGGAGACTAATGGTGACCTCCAGGTGGTTAAAACCAATATCGTCAGTCTGCACAGGCGTATAGCAGTAAATCTCTTGGTTTTATTCCTCTATATTATCAGCCCAAACGTTCACTGCTAAAAGGTACATTTATTTTGGAAGTGTGCGTAAGAACCACATTCCTTTATCTCTTTATCCCTTTACACCTACATGTAACCAAATACTCTTGCACTACGTATTACTACTTAATAGAATGTTGACTTACAAATAATTATACCTAACGCTATGCACCAATCGTGATGTGTATAACAAAGGGTGAAATAATTTTCTAGCGTTTGCCTTTCCATGTGATAACATCCTAGAAGTCATAAGCAAAAGTAATTTAAATTTAATTGGCTTTTGTTGAGTGTTATCGGTCTATTTTGTGCATGAAGATGACGGTTCTCTGCGAACTTGCGCTGTTAGACTGCTTTAAACAGTCCAAGTAATGGCTAAAAATCGCGCGAATTTTTGTAATCGCAAAGTGTGACTTAAAAATAAATGACGGGAAAGCAAATGATCAGTGATTATTTTAAAAGCAATATCATAGTTTTAATATGAATTAGTTTCGTATTTGTATTAGTAATTATATAATTATATCATAGTAATTTGTATTAGAAAATGACAATTTTATGAGTAAGAACCTATTACAGAATAAGCAGTCAACTCGAGAAATATAACCCGAAATAAACGTAGTGAAGAAATATATCAAAGAACAATTTTAATCATGGAATAAATTTCAACATCTACATATAACAATAGCACAGCCTAAGAAGAATAGTTAGTGTGTGACAATAGCATTAAAATGAAATTTCGAGAAGCAATTAACGTCAAGCGTATTTACTAAAGTGATTCAATTATGTAAGTGCATGAAGCTCGCAAATGCAATCGCATTTACACACGAAGTATCATTAAGTTCTCTCCGTGTTCAATTAGGTGTGCAACTACTAACGAATTTCTTGCCAATGCATAACTATTGGATACTTCCACCAAAACAAATATGATTATGAAATATTTATTTGTGATTCATACGCTCTCAGTGGTGGCATAAGTCAGTTACAGTTTAACAATGTTTCGCTCTAAGAGCATATACATTTTTACATTAAATAGTATATTACATTAATTGAAATTAAATTAAGTAGAATATAAAAAATCCACTTTTGTACATTGTCAATTAAATTTTAGACTGATTTTATTAACAATTTATAATATTATTTATTTGACTAGTCTTCGAAAAATTCTGCAATTGAATTATAACAATTTCTAATAATTTTTATATATATTTATATTTATTTAGTTTGTGCGACAGTTAGTGATCGTGTAACTTCTAAACGACTTAAGAAATTTCAGTCATTTACACACAATTTTTTGTCGAGACAATAGTTCATAGCTTTGCGAGGATACAATAGATGATGTTGGATATTGATACACTTAGGAAGTGACAAAGGCGATACGTCAATTAGACAAGCTAGTTAATTGCACACTGGTTTAATGATACAGCGACCGTTCGGTGCGGGACCCAGCCCGCACACACTCACGTACATAGACATACACAACAGATGAGTTGTGGTTGGTGGTGGTTGAGTTGTTTAAAATATAGTTTATATTTATGGAGCAAAATGACTCATATTCACGTCATGTTATGTTACTGCAAGAAAATGGTGCAGTCGAGGTATTTATTAATTTTACATACAAATCAAACTCATCGCGTAACCCACCAGAAAGGTGAGAACAACGTCTTTCAAGACGTGCTAGGTTTATTGGTAACCTTGATTTGGGAGAAACATTGTGTCAGCTTCGAGCACAAGCTCAGAGTAGCCAGCTTCTCTGTATTCTATAAGTTGCATTTCGGAGAGTGAGTGCAAGAATTACATGCCTCAATTCCTCCTACCTCTTTCCACCATTGGACAATCAGGCGGTTAGTGGGTCTTTGCCCTTTTGTTGTCGATATTCCACGCATTTGACTAAACGGTTTTCTTTTTCCTTTTAAATGCATACAGCACAAGAGTGGAATAATCTGCCGGCGTCTGTCTTTCCAACCGATTACAATTTGGACTTCTTCAAGGCAAGAGTGAAAAGGCGTTTGTTACGCTAAGACAGTATGTGGAACAGACAAACACTTATCATTATTAAAAAAACAAACACAAACGCAACTTAAGTAAACTTTTCTCAAAATTGGTTGAAGTACACGCGTCAAAAATGGACTTGAAATAATGGATGAGATAATGATTGTGAAAGTTATAGTCAGCAGAATTTATGAAATGGGAATCCATGTGCATTGGATCAAACATGTTATTCGGCGACATAACTTAAGCACCGAGAACTATCTGTCTGGTCATAAAATATAAACGAGTATCTTTTCTCTATCCATAACTCGAAAGTTGGAAAAGTATATAAATAAGGTTAAGTTTATTGCAATTTTGTACTAAATCATTTCAAAGATGTAATATTTAATAAAAAAATATTTACTTTAATTGTGTTTTTGTAGAATAAGGGTGACAAACGAGCACACAGTCCACCTGATGGTAAGTGGTTGCTGTGGCCCTTAGACATCTACATCTATCTTAGTTTGCGAATTAAAATGCAGATGCGTTGTCAGCCGTGAGGACTAAGATAGAATGCCTCTTTCCAGTAAAAGGGTCTCGGTTCTCTACACTCCCATACGAAACACAGCAGCATTAAGCTGCTATTTTACGCCGGTATTCTGCGAGAGCGTGGTCCTTCCCCGGTCGAGCCGACCCATTCGTGCTACAACTATACTATTATATATTGTATAGTTGTTAACAAAATATTTAAAAAAATCGAAGACATCTGAAGTCCACCAACACACATGGGGGCAGCGCGGGGGACTTTTCCTAGCCCCAAAACTACCTTTTATGAAATTATCGTTTCATTTAGCTGTACTAACACGATGGAGCGTGAATAAAACTAATAAAACGTTGTGAAAAGATGACTTTTTTTTTCCTCGGGATCGATTTTCTTTCTGACCCATCATCAAAGGTATCGTTAGTACTATCGTCTGTCTTCGTTTCCCTGTATATTGATCTATATAGAACATAAAAAAATATTTCTACTTTAAGGTCTGGTAGGCCTTATTGGTAACCGCAATTTATTTATTATTTTCAGTGTGTATCAGGAAGAGGTTGCTGCCCATCTCGTGTTTGATTTTCTTCTGTCGCCTGTGACGATACCCACGGAATTATTTGGGGTACTGGATTCTTTTAAGTCACCACCATATAGCAAAAACTAAAATAAAAATATAAAGTGCTTTAAAATGTTACTCCTAAATCACGTGGATATGAGGCAAGTAATAGTACATAGATTTATATTTAGAAATTTATTAATTAACGGATAAGTTTTCTACCTTTTTAGTGCTGTAAGAAATAAAAGGTAGCAATTTGTGAAGAAATAAAATAGCCTTTGTCCTTATTTATAGTGAAACCTAAGCACTGAAGCAATATAACAGTCATTTGACAATTGTTCAGACACTGGCTATATGTTAGATCTATACAGATTATATCGTCCAGGTACACGACTGATTTATAACCTTTCTCACGTTGAAACATCATAACTTGTTTCAATATCTTAGTAAAAATAAATGTTGCTTTATAAAGCCCAAAAGGTACACAGTTAAATTCATATAACACATTTTGAAAAATAAATCTAAGATATGTTTTGTCTTCATCTATTGGAATTAAGAAATGTGATTCTTTGAAATCAATTGTACATATGAAATCATTTTTAGAGATTAATTTACATAGAGCCCTCATGTTTTAAATGTTCTGTGGAAATAAATGTATTTAAACATTTTAAATTAAATATAAATCTGACACCACAATTTGTCTTTGTTACTATAAAAATTTTGGATAAAACTGACCTCTTATCTAGGTATTATTTCAAAATGTGTTTTTACATGAACACTTTTTGAAATAATACCTAGATTCAAGAGTCTGTTTATTTCTTTCAATAAAATTAGGTTTTCATTTACTGAAAATTTTTAATTTTTTGGTACACTTTTTTGTATAGGAGCCTTTACAAAAGGAATTCTATATTCTTTGGTCCAAGATAAGACTACTCTGTCCTTAGTTAGGTTTTGCCAACAAGAGTAAAAATATTTTATACGACCAGCAAAATTAGACACTTTTAAGATTGTCGTACAGGTTTCTTGCAATACTTAATTGGAGGGCGTCACGGTTGTGAGGCTATCTGGTGTTGTATTGGAGTTCTCTGTTGATATTTATCCCCTCCCCCTTTTTTGTACTGATTCAAGCGATTTGTGCGAGGAGGGGCCCGGTAGTTTTCCTGCCTTGGTCCCACATTAAGATGATCAGGAACTTTTCTTTGTGAATTTGAAGATTTAATTTTTAAAATAGATGCAGCTGATTTTTTGATGGCAGTAGCAGTCTTGACATTTTCATTAAATTTTTCACCAAAGACATAGCAGTCTCGTTTGGCTGTTTCGATGATTGTATGTATGTTTTTTGTCTAAATTAGGTGTTATTCGTTTTCTACGGGTAAAGGTATCGTGATAATAGAGTTCACTTAACAATCGTGCCACATCACTTAATGTGGCAATTGTTGGTATTTTGTCAATATATATTTTTTAATATTGTCCGTCATTGTTAAAATAGCAGACAAAGCAGTCTCCAGTAATTGCTGGCGGTCTTTGACTCTCTTGTCTCTATTTTTAATAGAATCACTCGGGAGTTCATCTTGTTTCAAATTCCGCTTAGGTGCATCCAGTAATATATCATTTTTTGGAGTTAAATATTTTTATTAATTTCTCTTTTTCCTCATTTGGTGGAATGCCACTTAATAAAATTTCTTCTACTCTCTTTACAATTTCTGGGTATATTTCCTCTCCATAAACTTCTCACTGCTGTTGGTATCACCCAGCGTCTCTAAAATTGATTTATCTAAGGTGTTATCTTCCTCCACCATTGAGCTTTCAATACCTTGAAAACAAATAATTTACTTAAGTTAAAACAACACTTAAAACAGTGACCCACTGTAATAGGTAGTATCCTATTAATTTGGTACTGATATGTTTTAATTTCGAATACCTTATTATACTAATTACTGATATTACAGAATGACTACTACAGCCAAGGTCACCGACCTGGAATTGTTATTTTAATTCTTTTTATTTGAACCAAGGTAACTAATCCTGTTTTCTTTACGTACTTACTTAAAGACATATCGGAAATATAACAGCTAACGCAAGTGAACTTCTCTGTATTCACTATAACCTACAGTAAAAACCACTCCACCAGATCGTTTTAGTAATATGTCCCACATATTTCTGACAAGTAATCGTATAATCACAACTTGTGAACAAATTGCCCATAAAGAGCCCTTACCTTCAACAGGCACTATGAATTCTTGTTCCTGATTTTCTATGTCACTATTAGTATTAGGTTCCGACAAAATTTCCGGTGTTAGTGATTTTTCTTTTTGTCGTCTTTCAAGTTTTTTTTTTAATTTTTTAATTTTCTTTCTCTTATGCATATTTTTGCACTTTTTTCTAGCCTAGCCTTTTGTCAGTCATTTTACATGTGCAGTCTATGGATTAAGTATACGCAGACAGCCTACAATGCCCTTCGGGTACAATATAACAATGCTTTCAGGGTACTAATGGGACTTCCGCGATATTGTAGCGCTTCAGGGATGTTTACAGCGTACGGTACGGACGACTTTCATGCTATTATTCGAAAGAGAATCGCATCCCTCATGCGCAGGGTTCGTAGGAGCTGAAATAGCATTCTGAGCGCAATATCTGATAAATTTCATTGTCCCATCCTAGGGCACTGGATGCGTATGCACTTGCATGTGCCTGGTGTCAAAAATAATTATAATTAAAATGGTGTGTAATAATTTAAGACTAACATAAGTTAGCTAATTACTAACATAATTATGGACTCTATGTGGGTCTGAAGTAAATTATAATTATTTTCTAACTTTTGCTAATAATATTTGGTATTCATGGCGTCTTACACAGGCGCGAAAAAAGTGAATGTAACCGATCGAGAGTTGCCAGTTTTTTATTTTGCTTTCTAATAATCGCGGACACACAACCCGAAGACTGTGAAACTACAAAGTAAATATATCTCGGACTAATTAAGAGTATATTATGTAAATAAAAATAGTATTCAGAGTGTTATTAGGTATGTTGTTTATGAATATAATAGTATCGTTTAGTATTTTTCAAAATTCAATACAGTATTTTGGTTTATATGCTTTATATTCTGTAAGCCGTTCGAATTCATTATAAGAATCCCGTAAATTAGGAACGCAGTAATCTTATCTACTTTGCGCTGCAGGCATGGGACGTTGCCTTTGTTCAATTAATCTACTGATCATATTGAAGGCTGCATAACTTGTAAAAGACAAAAAATAGCAACATTTTTGTTATAGCTCCCAAGTACTATGTATTATTATTATTTTAGCAACTTGTGGTCATACTTATTAAATATTTACTCTTCATAATTGTGTATTGTAGTGAAGTGGCGGTGTTTACCGTGTAGTGCCTTTGTAAGAATAACTCACTACTCCACATCGTCCCGTGGGTGTTGTATCCGGTGACAGAGAGAAACAAACTAGATCAACTAGAAGTAAAAACTGTGGTGGCCAACCCTCCTGCCAAGCTTGGCAAATATGGCTAGTATCCCTCTTAAGGGCAATTACTACACATACAGGGTACAGTCACAGGCACTCTCTCATTCTTGGGAGGGCTTTAGGGCAAGGAAGAAACAACCGCACTACCTCAATCATGTTGGAGGACTTAACATGTCCTTGAAAACCAAATCCAAACCAGTAGCAGCATGAAAAATAGCAGCCCAGAGTAAGGAAATTGGCAGTGTTTCACCCCGTGCCTCAGAAAGCACTTAAAACCGTTGGTAGTGTGCCTGATCTCTCTTCAGTCGTATCGGATTTCCGTCCCAAAAGACTTTGAGAGTGAGGCAATAAAGAGTGCACCTGTTATTGCGCACACACTCGTGCATCATAGTACTGTCCTGCGTAGATGTTCTGTGTCCGTTGACTGGCCGTCTTAACTTAAATTTTATGCGGAGGACATTATTACTATTTTTCCAATTTTTTTATCAATACTAAATCTTAAGTTAGTATTAAATTATGAATTAATTTATTTTAAAAATGGTTTGAATTCTTGTGAATACACGCCTCTTTATTGGTTCTTAATCGTATTTACAATGCATCTGGCCAGGCAGACGTTGTTCTGCCTTTTCCGGATTTTCTCCGAATTAATCCAGGACTTTTTACTATCAGATCCAAATATTATGATTTTCTTTTTTGGTACTAAACCAAGAAACAAAAATATATTGTGAATATGAGTTATTTTGGTCCACAAATATAAAAATCCATATTACTAATATTATAAATGCGAAAGTGTGTTTGTTTGTTTGTTTGTCCTTCTTTCACGTCGCAACAGAGCGTCGGCATGGCATGATTTTTTGTATGGGGATAGATCGGTGGCTGTAGAGTGACATAGGCTACTTTTTTCCGCGGAAAAATCATCTTATTCCCGTGGGAAAATCGAATATGTTGCACAAGTTTGTCCTTCTTTCACGTCGCAAAGAGCGTCGGCATGGCATGATTATTTGTATGGGGATAGTTCGGTGGCTGTAGAATGACATAGGCTACTTTATTGAGCGGAAAACATATCATTCCTGTGGAAAATCGAATATGTTGCACAAGTTTGTCCTTCTTTCACGTCGCAACAGAGCGTCGGCATGGCATGATTATTTGTATGGGGATAGTTCAGTGGCTGTAGAGTAACATAGGCTACTTTTTCAGCGGAAAACATATCATTCCCGTGGGAAAATCGAATATGTTGCAAAATTAAATTCAGCTAGGTGGCGCTACCGTGATACTACAAGACGGACGACGGTACGATGGACGAACACAGAAGGTCATAATATCTGGATTATTATGTCTTTTACCAAAATTAAGATAAAAATGTATGGATCTGTATTTTCCACGCAGGACCGGGAAGAGAGCGATAAAAAACATAAAATTCACCAGCTGATTTTCTTCAAACGTTTTGGTGCATCGTAATTCACAGAATAGGCGATAACCTCGCAGACGATATTAAGTAATCCGTTGATGCTCTGCCTACCCCGTAAGGGTTACAGGCATGATTATAAGTATGGATCAGAAATACCATCACCACCTGTCACGCTTTCACCCTTAACTATTACTTAACAATGGTAGAAACAGTTCTTAGTAAGCCTTAATAATAAGCCTTAGTAATATTTATTGAACGGAAATGAATACAGTTCTAATGTTTCCTGACATGTACTTAACCCCCGCCGTTGAGCTGCGCGTCAACTTATAGTGCATACGGTACCTATACGCTTAAATTGTTTCTATTTCGTAGCTTATTCGACTACCTGCTTTTGATTTCGGTTGTTTGTTATTTGCTTTGTGATTTGGTTAAGGTTGAATGGATTTATATTGGCTTTCATTTTCGGATTTGTGTATTTTCTTGGATCAGTTTTGTTGATTTGGTTGGTATTCCTTTATACATATTTAGACTCTGGCTTTGATTTTGGATTTTGTTTATTTAGAATCGTGAATTGGTTTTCGTTGTTTTAGGTTGTTTAACAATATTTCAAAGGAATATTAATAGTATAGATAGTGTATACGGTACCTATACACTTATTTCTTTTTTCGTTGGTTATATTTATATTGACTACTGCTTTCGATTTCGGTTTACTGCGATTTGTTTTGTGATTTGGTTTAAGTTGATTCGATTTTTTTGGCTATCGTTTTCGGATTCGTGTTGTGTCTTGAATTGGTTTTGTTGTTTTGTTTTTCAAAAAATATTTAAAAGGAATATTTATTCCTTTTAGATATTTTGGATTTGCTTTTAAAAAAAATATTTAAAAGGAAATTTAATTACTTTGTGGTATTTTAACGTTTTTTTATAAATAGGTTTTTTCTTACTTCATAATGCCTCGCAAACGTAAGTCCAGCCTTTCAAGAGTATCTTCTCAAAGACAAGCGAAAAGATTAGCTCGAACGCTAGAATCTTTAGAAGATGCTGAACTGAGAAGGCAAGAACAAGCAGAGCGTCAGGCTGCTTTTAGAGCATCTGAGACACCTTCTCAACGTCAGCAAAGGCGTTTTGAAGAGACAGAGCGTCAGGCTGCTTTAAGAGCTTCCGAAACACCTTCTCAAAGTCAGGAAAGGCATCTTGAACATGCAGAGCATCAAGCTACTTTAAGAGCTTCTGAAACACCTTCTCAAAGTCAGCGAAGGCATCTTGAACAGGCAGAGCGTCAAGCTACTTTAAGAGCTACTGAAACACCTGCTCAAAGTCAGCAAAGACTTTGAACAGGCAGAGCGTCAAGCTACTTTAAGAGCTACTGAAACACCTGATCAAAGTCAGCAAAGGCTATTCGAACAAGGAACGTCAGGCCGCCTTAAGAGCCGCGGAAACACCTGATGAAACTCAACACAGACTCATTGAGCAAGCTGAACGTCAATCTACTATAAGGGCATCTGAAACACTAGAACAGACACAGGCGCGAAGAGATGCAAATGCACAGCTCCAAGCTGAACGTCAACAAAATTTTCAAAGAAACAATTGGTCAGTTTTTAATGACGCAGCATTCAATTATGATCCGTTGATTGATTATAAAAATCACAGGTTAGTTGTTATCGGACTGATGGACAAGGCGTGTCGATTTTGCAGCGCTTTAAAATGGAAAGATGAGACCGTAGGCATATGCTGTTCCATTTTCGGAGAGGTGCAGTGCTTCATGTATTCAAATGAATGGCAAAAAAGAGGATTACCGCATGCCCACATTCTAATATGGCTTAAAGAGAAGTTGCGGCCCAGCCAAATAGACGACATAATAAGCGCCGAGATTCCGGTTCCTGAGCAAGATAAAGAATTGTATGATACCATCATCCGAAATATGATTCACGATCCATGTGGAGCACGAAATTCAATATCGCCATGTATGAAAGAAGGAAAATGTACAAAGAAATTCCCTAAACAGCTATTAAAAGAAACAGTGCACAATGACAATGGCTACCCTTTATACAGACGCAGAGCTCCCGAAGATGGTGGCAGGAAAGTTACAATCAAATCTCGCTCTGGAGCGTTCGAAACCTTAGATAACAGCTGGATTGTCCCGTATTCGCCCATTCTATGTAAAATTTTTAATGCCCACATTAATGTAGAAGCTCTGTCCGCGCAATCAAGTATATCTGTAAGTACATAAATAAAGGAAGCGACCAAGCAATATTTAATCTCAGGAGTGAAGGTGAGGCAAATCCGTTTATGAAGTACAGACCTTTCAAGCAGGGCGTTATGTCAGCAGTAACGAGGCAGCGTGGCGTCTCCTTATTTCCTTTACACGAAAGGCACCCAACAGTTACTCACCTTGCTGTGCACTTAGAAAATGGAGAGTGTATATTTCACCGAAAGAAATTTCCAAGAAAGAATTGCATCACCGCCAAAACTACACTAACAGCCTTCTTTCAACTTTGTCAAACAGACCCCTTGCAAAAACGTTGTTATATTCTGAAGTCCCTGCTATTATACTTGGAACACATCTAGAAGGAGTTGAAACGCCGTATTCAAGGCGCGCCTGTTGCAAATTGGCCCGTGTAAAGTCATCAGATGCCCTTGGTCGTGTATACCGTCCATGTAACTAATTTTGAATGTTTCTGTTTACGATTGCTGCTGCACCATGTTCAGGGTCCTACAGGATATAAAGACATTAAAACTGTCAACGGTCAGGAATGCGCAACTTATAGAGAAGCATGTGAAGCTCTGCATCTTTTAGAAAACGATAATCACTGGGATGAAACCATGGAGGAAGCTGTGCAGTGCCAGTCACCAGCCAAAATTAGGGATCTTTATGCAACTCTCATATCATCTTGCGGGCTATCTAATGCACATATATTGTGGGACAAATATAAAGAGTACATAGCGGAAGATATTTTGCGAAGGTTACAGCAGACACACGCGAACATGACATACAATGAACACATTTATAATGAAGCACTTGGAAAAATTGAAGATAAAGTAATGGCAATGGTAGGCAAAAAATTAAGCGACTTTGGAATGATAAGCCCTCAGCGAACAACCGAAAATGAACTAAGTGATGAAATTATACGTGAAACAAACTACGATATACGAGCTTTGCAGCAGCAAGTAGCCGAATTAGTACCCCGCTTGCTTCCCGAACAAAAACGAGTTTTTGACAAAGTATTAGGACAAATTGAATGTGGAAATGGTGCACTTATCTTTTTAGATGCCCCTGGAGGAACTGGGAAGACATTTTTGTTAAATTTATTATTAGCGCAAGTACGGAAAGATAAAAATATTGCTGTGGCCGTAGCTTCCTCTGGAGGGAGTTTAAAACAGAATGTGCAGTGCGGCCCCGCTTAGCAGCGGCGGCTATGCACTGCACATTCTGTTAAAACTCTAAATCTAGCCCAGGAAGAATCGCCGATCTGCAACTTTAGCAAAAATAGTGCACGAGGTATAATGCTATGACAATGCAAACTTTTAGTGTGGGACGAAAGTACAATGTCGCATAAAAAAGCTGTAGAAGCAGTAAATCGAACGCTCCAGGATTTGCGCAGCAATACCGATGTAATGGGAGGAATGGTGGTTTTACTGGCTGGTGACTTTCGCCAAACTTCACCTGTCATTCAAAAGGGCACACCTGCAGATGAAATTAAAGCATGCCTCAAATCGTCTATTTTATGGAACAAGGTGGCAAAATTCGGTTTAACTACGAATATGAGAGTGCATTTGTATAATGATATCAATGCTGGAAACTATGCTGACACACCATTAAAATTGGCGATGGGCGGTTGGAAACGGATGCTGAGGGATGCGTGACGAGAGATTTTGTAATTTAGTACAGAGTCATTCCGAATTAATTGCGAGCGTTTATTCAGATTTAACGAACAACATGCATGAAGACAAATGGTTATGTGAAAGGGCGATTCTTGCACCAAAAATGAGAGCGTTAACAAAATAAATTCAGATATATTAAGCGAAGTAGCAGAAGAAATAACAGAGTATTTGTCAGTAGACACAGTTATGGACACAGAACAGAGCACTTCATATCCCGTAGAGTTTCTAAATTTCTAGAGTTGTCAGGTGTGCCTCACATAAGCTTCAATTAAAATTAGGCGTCCCAGTCATGCTAATGCGAAATTTAGATGCCCTCGGTTATGTAACGGGACAAGGCTGCGTGTGACACATCTTGGACGGAACATAATCGGTGCTACAATTTTGACAGGCGTAGGCAAAGGTGAAAATTTTATTATACCACGGATCCCTATAATTCCACAGATCTTCCTTTTCAATTCAAAAGGTTGCAGTTCCTATTAAGCTCAGTTTTGCAATGACAATTAATAAAGCGCAAGGCAAACGTTATAGGTAGTGGGGTCAACTTAGAAAACCGTGCTTCTCTCATGGTCAGCTGTATGGCATGTTCGCGTGTGTCAAATGCCTAGAATCTCCACATTCTTTCCCCAAATGGAAAAACATATAACATTGTGTACAGTAGCGTCTTAAAATAGTGTTCAGTTAGTTTTTTTTCAAAATTCACAATCAATTAATCAGAATTCTACAGATCTTCCCTTTCAATTCAAAATTTCCTATTTAGCTCAGTTTCTTTTCAATTCCAAATGCTGCACCTCTGACGGACCTATTGCTCAGTTTTGCAATGACAATTAATAAAGCGCAAGGCAAACGTTATAGGTAGCGGGGTCAACTTAGAAAACCGTGCTTCTCTCATGGTCAGCTGTATGTAGCATGTTCGCGTGTGTCAAATGCCTAGAATCTCCACATTCTTTCCCCAAATGGAAAAACATATAACATTGTGTACAGTAGCGTCTTAAAATAGTGTTCAGTTAGTTTTTTTTCAAAATTCCCACAATCAATTAATCAGAATTCTACAGATCTTCCCTTTCAATTCCAAAATTTCCTATTTAGCTCAGTTTTTTTCAATTCCAAATGCTGCACCTCTGACGGACCTATTAAGCTCAGTTTCCTTTCAACTCAAGGCTGCATCTCTGACGGATCTTTTATTTGGCTCAGTTTCCTTTCAATTCAGAAAACTGCATCTCTGACGAATTAAATTTAGCTCAGTTTCTTTTCAAACGTCTGCATCCCTGACGGATAATTATGCTCAGTTTCCTTTAATTAAAAAAATATCCCATTTCCATTTGGAATAAACAGGCTATTTTCATGCTTTCCTATACGCTGCGTTTCAAAACATTTAAATAGGCTGACGAATCAATTTTGCTCAGTTTCCTTTTAATGGCTGCATCTCTGACAAATCTATAAAACTCAGTTTTCTTTCAATTCAAAAAGCAATGGATAGTTCATTTCCCAGTGACCATGCGAGCGAAGCCGCGGGTAACAGCTAGTTGTTAATAGCTTTGTTATAGAGCCACCTATTGCCACAATAATACCACAGCATAGCTATGAACCATCATCTCGATAAAACAAGTATTACCTATATTGTATGATCACTAACAAACGCAGCAACGATTATTTAAACATAAATATCTGCTTTTGTCTTCCAGATTTTCTATCCACTAATAACCAAAACTAATATAAAGGTGGATAAAGATTTGTCTTATTTTATCCTTTATTTTTAAATTATAACTATGACCTCAAGAAATCCGCAAAACAGGATGCTTGAAAAGCCAAAAAAACTTTGTACATCTTAAATGAGGGTTTTTACAAAAGTGGACATACATCTAACATTTCACATAAAAAAAAATTGTTCGTATTTTATGCACTGCCATACCGTTCATTTGAAAACTTTGTCAACTTATTGCTTGCACTTACGTGAAGGTTATAGGCATAAAACAATTAACTTACAGTAGGTAGCGCGCGTATCGTACCGGCAAATTTATTTGAAAGTTATATATCATTCAACTTCAATGCATGTAATATCATTCCTAATTAAACAATATAACTTTTATAAATTTAAAACGATATTTCCACAATTATTTTTTCTGCGGCAGTAACGCGTCGGGTACCATCTAGTATTTAATAATTATGTTACGTAATGGATACGTAAAGATGTGACTGACAGTTGAAATAAATTTTCTGTTAAGAAAGTGATTTCATAATAGCCAGTAACGTTACACAAAAATGTTTTATAACCCACTTTTATCCTTCGTTAAATTCGTTACCTGAATTTTATTTATTTCGCCAGTATCGTAAATGCATGATTAATATTCACGTTATCATTTGAACAATTGAATAATATCAACAGTTTTTTCTCAAGTTTCCGGTGAGACGCCTTTTGGCGTAAGATCTGGGGAGTTGTTGAGACTTGTATCATTTTTGAAAAATCCCCCTACCTCACTAGTGTTACGTTTATAAATAACTGCCCTCATCATTGTAGCAATAAAAGGAAGTCCCAGCTACAGGGCTTAAGGTCAAGGAACAATTCACCTCGTTGCTCTGATCTATAGAATAGAATATTTTTTTAATATAGCAAGAAACATGGCGGGACTTTATTTGAATTTTACTTTACAATATAATATATATGTTGTACAGTAATTAAATATAAAACATTTAGAAGCATGGTAAGAATCACCTCATTCCCAGGGTTTATTTTAAATTTTTTCGATAGACAGTTTCTGCATATTTTCCGGCACTTTATTGTAAAAACGTAAAACGTAATAAAAAAAAATATTGGTGCCGGTAGGGCTCTGACTCTGTTGAATCACGTAGCTGCTATGAAATCTTAAGGTATAGTTTATTACTTAACTTACATGGCTCTAATTTTAAATATTAATTAAGTGAAAATAAATTAAAGGTCCTTTAATAAGAATTTTATGAGTCTTTTTATAAGAATAATATGATATACGTATTTTATTATAAGTTAATAAAACACAGAAGAATAATGTAAAATATCAAAAAGAACTGTAATTACTTTTAAAATACGTTCTTGTCATTGTGTAGAGTAACAAATGATTTCAAATAAATCTTAAATTACTTCGACGAATGACTTTATTTTAAGCAACTGGTTGTCAAAATTATAAAAGCGAAAGAGAGCAACGGTATCCAGTCAAGCATTAACAGCCATTTATGCATTAAACATAAGCTCGACTTTCGTTGCCCTTTCGTACTCGTACTTTTCATTTACGTCAAGGCGTTCTTCAATCATATTAATGAAATATTGTATTAATACTTTTGTCACTTTCATTTCCTACTTCCCGATCATATTTCGAGACAACATGTAGAATTTACTTTTGTTTTACATTCGTTAGAATTTAATATTCACAAACATTTTGAATAAATTATGTAAGCTTGACTTTCGTTGTCATTTTGTGCTTTTTAATTACGCCAAGTCGTTTATCAAAAATATTAATAATTTTTTTTGTTAATGTATTTGTTACTTTTACCTACTTACTACACTTTGATCATATTTCGAGGAGTCAAAATGGCTGGATGAATATTTACAAACATTTTATTTTATTTTATATAAATATCTTTTTGAACCAGAAATACATAGGCTGGTGGAAAACTGTATCTAAAATACGGGGTCTGAAAAGGGAAGAGGATTACTACTACTACTATCTATTAAAATTAAAAACTAAACTTAAGAAAAGTTAATTCTTTTAATTACTTTTTAAAGCTTAATTTGTAATTTTATGTTGATTCTTATAGGTTCCTTGATTATGTGGGACTTACGACCAAAAAAAATGTGTCCATTGTGTTACTTGCAGGTCGTAAAATGAATATAACTACTGATAAGATATTGATTTGTGATTGCGTAGACTATGGGCTAAGAAGAGCGGCCCGAATCGTCGACGACCAAGTTATTTGAGCACAGTCCTTTCTAAAAGGCCGGCAACGTACCAGCAATTCTCCTGGTGCTGCAGATGTTCATGGGCGACGGTGATCACATACCATCAAGTGAGACGTGTGCTTGTTTGCCTACTCTTTCGTAAAAAAAAAACACTTATTATACAATTTTCCATTTATGTATACATAATTTTGATATGTTACGGTTAAACGTGGTCTACGTGGCTCGCTTCTCTGTAGACTCTGCCTATTATTCGCTCGCTACTCTGTGTACTCTGCCTGCCCCTCGTATATTACAGATGTGACGTATATGTATGTAGTAAAAACAGACTCCTAGAGCTAAAAATTATACAATAATTTGCACAAAATGAGTCAACTTTTATTTTATTTTTTAATAATATGGGTCGTTTTGAGTGGCGTAAATAATAATATGCTCAAGGTGAAAAACAAAATGTCGTCTTTATAAAGACATTAAAATGTTCACCCGCTATTCCACCCTTAAGGGTGGATATTTTCTTTAAATTTAATTGGGATCGCCCCCGAGGTATAGCTATTCAATAAATAAAGAACCATTATAATAGGTTTACAATCGAAAAAAGTATCCCGTTACATATAAAAAAACAGTCGAATTGAGACTTCCTTCTCTTTTGAAGTCGGTTAAAACTTTTAGCACATAAAGTTTCTATAGAAATCGTAAATCACATATCAGGTATGACAGTACGTAAAAAATAAGCTTAATTTAAAACAAAAGAATTGAAACTTCAAAGAAAATTTTATTAGCCCTTAACTTGATTTATAATATTATTTTCCTTATCACACTCCTATTTTTCTTAATATTGTAAGTGGAAGTTACAAATATAATAATTTTTCAATTAGAATTTAAATTATTGCTGCCACCCATCTCCTAATTTGTTTCTCGAGGTATCTAAGTATCATTTACTTAGATACCTCGAGAAACATATACCAAGAAATTATAAATACAGTATTTTGGCTGTTACAGCTCCTTTGGATTTAGGGCTCGTGGCATGAAAGGCTATAAACTACAACTACTGTTAAAAAAAATCTCAAAAAATTGTTACATATTTGTGAAAGGAAGATGTTTCCATGACATAAAATTTAATATATGTACTTTAATATAAGCTTTCATTCAATTATTCAAATACTTTATAACACTTTGCTTACCGTGTAGTGGCGGTGTAATAATATCCACTACCCCATATTATCCCGTGGATGTCGTAAGACGCGACAGAGGGAAACAAATTAGGAGATGGGTGGCAGCGTCTTTCTAATAACGACTAAAAATAAAAAACTGCGATTGCCGATCCGCTTGCCAAGCGTGGGAACTATGGCAAATATCACCTCTATAAGACAATCAATGGGGGAGGCCTATATTCAGCAGTGGACTTTAACGGTAACGGTAACATTGTAAGAACCAATTTATTTAAATAAAATTTCTGTCTTAAAATATTAATATATTTTTAACTTGTTTCAGAATATATGTAATTTTTATTCATTATAGGTAAGTAACGATCAGTGCATGCATGTTGTCATACGGTTCTGAGACGTGGTCCACTGCAGACCGTATGAAGAAGCTTAAGGTTGCTTAGCGAGCTATGAAAAGGGCTATGATTAGAATGTCTCTGCGTGATAGAATTCGTGATGAGGATATTTGCAGTAGAACTAGTGTAATCGACAATCGACAATCCGTTGGACTAACGGATCAGTAAGCTGAATTGTCATCGAGTCGGCTTCATAACCCGAAAAACCGCAACATATGGAAAAGAAAAGTTCTCGAGTAATAGCCTCATACCAGAATAGTATGGATTCCCACTAGATCTTGAAAAGTTATGCAGGAAGTTGATGAATGCAGGTGTAAACGTTCCTTGAGGGAGAGACTTATGTTAAACAGTGGACTTGTGAAGGGTTTTAATGATGGTGATGATGATTCTCTAAGAGCATGATCTTTTCCCGGCCGAGTCAACCTATTCGTGTCGTAGTAATAATACAGCTACATCGTGGCTCTAGAACGTAAAGTGCAGAAATAAAATTACAATAGCAAAAAATGATTTCTAACTCGGAGCTAAGTGTGTGTTAAATAAATGGAAAGAGTATTTTGAAAGTTTGTTTGAAAGAGAGGAAGTGCAGGTACAGCATCCGGCACCTTCCATGAAAACTAATATAAATGTTGATGAAAGTGAGGTAAGCATGGATGAAATAGTGAAAACGTTGAAAAGTATGAGATTAGGTAAGGCTGGACAGGGCATAGTGGCTAGTCAGCTGTACCGCCTTTTCAATTTGTGCTGGCGTAATGGGCAAGTACCGGGAGACTGGTGCAAAGCCGTAATCGTGCCATTGTATAAGGGAAAAGGGTCACGGCAGGACTGCATAAATTACCGCGGTATAAGCCTTCTCAGCGTCGTCGGTAAATTGTATGCGAAAGTGTTGATTTAAAAGGGTTGTGAATTAAACGAATGAAAAATTATGGGATGCACAAGCGGGATTTAGAAAGGGAATGGGATGTATGGATCAGGTCTTTTCCTTGCGGTGCATAGCCGAAAAGTGTTTGGCTAAAAACAGGTCTATTGCGCATTCGTGGATCTAGAAAAGGCCTATGATAGAGTAGTGAGGAATGAATTGTGGTCAGCACTGTCCGTGAACGGTGTGAGCAGTATCCTCATACGAGCATTGCAATCTCTTCATAGGAATTCTAGTGCTTGTGTAAGGATAAACGGGGCATACACTGAATGGTTTAATATCGAAAAAGGTGTTAGACAGGGATGTGTAGCGTCACCGTGGCTGTTTAATCTGTTCATGGACAATTGCTAGACAGATTTAAAAGAGAATGAAAGTGGGTTGAGAATGAATGAGTTACTCGTCCAATGTTTTCTCTATGCTAATGACCATGTATTACTTGCGTCTTTGGCCGAGGAGTTGCAGGAGATGGTAACTGCTATGAGTGGAGCTTTTGTTAGAAAGAGAATGAAGATGAATGTAGAGAAGACGAAAGTGATGGTGTTTGAAAGAGATGAGGCAGTGACAGACTGCAATATCGTGATTGGAGATGAACAAATTGAACAGGTGAAGGAGTTTGTGTATCTAGGTTCAAAGTTTACAAGAGATGGAAAGTGTGAGAGTGATATCGAAAGAAGATTGAATGCAGGAAACATGGTGAATGGAGCTTTGCACTCCTTTATGAGCAGTCGGAAGGTGTCTAACAAGGCTCGTTTGGCTGTGCATGAGGGGGTGTTGGTTCCGACACTCATGTACGGAAGTGAAAGTTTGGTATAGCAGAAGAAAAATGAAAGCAGAATAAATTCAGTTGAGATGAGAGCGTTAAGAAGTATGATAGGAGTTGAATTGAATGACAGGATAAGAAATAGTGAGATAACGAAACGTTGTGGTCTGAACGAAGATGTAGTGACAAAAATTGAGAAAGGTATGCTGAGATGGTTTGGCCATGTCGAGAGAATGAATGAAGAACGATTGACGAAAAAAGTGTATAAGGCGAGTGTGAATGAAAGTGTTGGAAGGGGTAGACCTAGGCGGACCTTTCTAGATCATATCAAGGACGTCTTGAAAAAAGGCCAGGTCAAGAGTACCCCAAACCGAAGAGCATGTATGAAGGGAATAATGAAAGTGGACGAAGCGAAACAAGTATGTAAGGATCGTAGCAAGTGGGAAAAAGTGGTCTCTGCCTACCCCTACGGGAAATAGGCGTGATCATATGTATGTATGTATGTAAAAATGAATAACAATAGCGCTAAAATCACTCTTTATTCTATTATGGAGTGGTATCAAAAAGCCGTCAAAGTAAGTGTAGTTGGTTCATGAGATACTTTTTACTGAAAGCATCGAGCTTCCTACGTCATTCTGTAAAATTCACTTAAGAATAAAAAATAAAAAATAACCAAGCAGAGTGAAGTCGATTTAGAGATACGTATTGTATTGTATTATGCTTGAGTAAAAACTTTAAAATTGAATATATTAATATAATTTTTTTTAAAGCTTTAACATCAGGAGGAACTATTATTACCTAAGGAATGTTTTAACTGAAATGACTTTATTGACAGTAATAGTCTAATCAACAAGTTCAAAAACGTATTAAACGTCGTGCTCATATGATTCGGAATGACGTCTAGAAAAATGCATCTCGAGGATTTATTAGGACATAAAAAAATTGCAATTGTTATTAACAAAATAAGATGAAAAACAAAGATATTTAGTTTTGCTTTAATAACTCAAAAACTATTAATATTTAAGAAATTAGATCCTTAAAGAGGAGGTAATTTCTAATAAAAAAGTCTCGACTTCCGGAATTCTATCTCCATTATTTATTGTTTTTATTTAACACCGAAAATAGGACTCCGCGCGACCGTTACGGCAAGATCGCATCGCCGCTGAAGATAGTATATCACATAAAATATTTTTATAGTATTAAATATTTATTAAAAAAGTTTAAAAAATTATGGTATCATCAGAACACTCGAATAAATAAAGCCCCGTTGGAATAAAAATCGTTTTGGCACATTACAAATGCCCACGAAATGAATCAAATGAAAATGTTTATCAACTTGGACAGCAACATTTGATATATGATTACAATTTTATACGTCTTAGAGCTAAGCTGCAGCTATATTATGGTTGCGGCACGAATAGATGGGCTCGACCGGAGAGAACCACGCCCTACAAAATACCAGTAACAGCATAATTCTGCTGTGCTTCGTATGGTGAGTGTAGAGAACCAGATACCCTTTTTAATGGAAATCAAGCATTCCATTTTAGTCAAAAATTATTAACTGAAATAATATAAAATTTAATTATTTTACTATGGTTATAAATACAACCTAATCAATGTAAGCCACAATTAATTTCGACAAGCTAACTAATTGGTTGTCAACTGCAGGGCAAGGTAAATAGCTTACTCAGACCTTTTTTACTTATATATATATATATATATATATATATATATATATATATATATATATATATATATATATATATATATATAGATGTAGCAGCCAGGCTAATCAACCCAAACGGTAATAAATAACGTTACCCTGGTGCTACCATAACGCAGAAGGTGAAGGTCTGAAGAAAACATTTATTTCCAAATTACCCCCGGCTACTGAGATACTGCGGACTGCATATCGATGCGAGATAATTTGACGTATATATTTTTAACGTTCTAATAGAAACAAGAAACAGTCGCAAATATCATCAGCGCCGCATCGTCTTCACACGCCGGCTATCTTCATGAATCCGTCGACCATTTTCGAGCCGTTTCTTCAACGCCGCAGCTTCGCTTCTTCTTGCTGTTCCGGAGATGTGTCCCACGCCGCCGCCGCTCGCCGATTACGCGCGCGCGCCGGTCTGCATGACTTATATAGTCCCGTCCAGCAACGCAGCTACGAGAAGCTACCTACGCGTCTTACGCCGGCAAATGGAGCGACATACTATATAATAGTTGTATTGTAATTGATTAATTTCATTGGTCAAAATGTAGAAATTCCAATTACTAAATAAATAAAAGATATTGCTATTGGGTAACTAGGGATGTAGCTGAATATAAATATAGGCAGGGTTCACTAAAATAAACACCTTCAGTCGCCTGCACATAGTAAGGCATATCAAGAAAATAGTTTCATTCCTCCGCTCCTAGACCACTCGGAGTCTGTTAATAGTGGACACCATTCACCACTATTACATTGGTGACCCCGTTACGAACACCGATAAGGAAGATCCCTGCAAGAAAAATATCAAGGAGAACTTCAGTATATAAAATCAGTGTAATCAAGACGTCATTATGGAGCGAGAAGCGAAGAAATCCGACGCATATACATCAAACCAGGCCAAGGAACAAGAAATCGCCAGTATATCTCTATCGTTGAGAATACCACCGTTCTGGAGAGATAAACTGACTTTGGTTCGTCAGTTTGAAGCCGCAACGAACGATTTAAAGAAGAGTCAAGCGCAACTAGCACAGATGGTGATCGCCCAACTTGAGAAACAAGACATCGAACATATTTCGGACCTGTTGTACAACCCACCGGCATCCGACCAGTATAATTCGCTGAAGCATCGTCTGATCTCTGCATATGAAGAATCCGACAGTCGCCAGCTACAGAAACTTCTATCAGAAATAGAACTGGGAGACCAGAAGCCTACACAACTCCTACGCAGAATGCGTACTTTGGCGCGAGATAAAGTCCCAGATTCGACGCTACGGCTAATGTGGGTAAACCACCACCACCACATGTTCGATCGGTACCAGCAGTGAGTGAAACATTCAGCACGCAGACGAAGCTCGACGAACTGGCACCCTGGCGGACAAGATGATCGAAAATAGCAGTAGCTCACACATATCGATGATCGAAGGCACTCAACCAAGGCCAATGATACCCAGTTTCTTCGAAGAAATTCGGAAGTTATCACCGAAGTCGCCGCGCTCAAAGCTTCCCAGCATCAATCCTGTTACCAGCAACAGTACAACCAGCGCAATCAGCAACACTGAAGATCACTTTTTCGTCGCAAACTGCTCTGCAAGTAGAGGAACAAGCTCAAGAACAAGATCCCTTACTGCTACTATCATCGACGTTTTGTTCTGAGGCAAGAAAATGCACAACACCGTGTACATTCAAAATGAAAATATGAAGTCGGAAAACTAACTAATACGCTTGATGCGACGGGATCCAGCGTAACAGAAAAGTCCTACCGTCTTTTGTCACCGATAAAAAGCAAGCTTACCTTCCTTATCGACACCGGAGCGAATATCTCAGTTTTACCGCCGAGTCAAAGACAAAGATGAAGCCACTGATTTTCAACTCTACGCAGCAAACAATACGGTGATTCCTACATATGGAGAAAAACAATGGAACTAGATTTAAACCTACGCCGACCATTCAAATGGAGATTTATCGTCGCTAAAGTCAGCAAACCAATCATCGGTGCTGATTTTTTCAACATCACCAGTTGATCGTCGACATCAAAAATAGAAGAATCATCGACGGAAAACCAATCTGCATCCCAGTCTTTCGTCCAAGCAACCAATCAGCCCACAATAAGAAGCATAGACGTTCAACAATCGTATCACAAGATCCTTGAAGAATATCCTGAATCACAAGAATAACTTCAATGAAATTAACACCGAAGCACAACGTTGAGCATTTCATCGAAACTAATGGACCACCACTTCATTGCCGTGCACGTCCAATCGCACCACACCGATACGAGCAAGTTCGAAAGGAATTGAAAACATGATCGAGCAAGGAATATGCCGTCCAAGCAAAAGCCCTTGGTCATCACCACTTCACGTTGTACCGAAGAAGAATGGAGAATTACGAGTTGTGGAGATTACAGAAGACTGAATTTATTACCACTCCTGACCGCTACCCAATACCGCGAGTCAAGGATTTCACCATCAACTGTCAGACAAGACTATATTTTCCACCATCGATCTCAACCGAGCTTACCAACAAATAAAAGTACGCGATGAAGACATAGAGAAGACAGCAATAATTACTCCAATGGGATTATCGAATTTCCAAGAATGACTCCAGGACTGAAGAACGCTGGTCAAACCTTTCAAAGATTCATACACGAAGTACTTCATGGACTGGACTTCGTTTTCGCATTCATTGATGATCTCCTTGTTGCAAGCCCTGATAAAGAAACGCACGAAACCCATCTACGCACCGTGCTACAGCGATTAGAAGACAATGGAATCACAATCAACCCTTCGAAATGCATATTTGGACAAGAAGAAGTTCAATTTCTTGGTTTCACCGTCAGCAAGGAAGGAATCAAACCGCCTACTGAAAAAGTCAGAGCAATCATCGATTATGCGAAACCTAAAACAATCGAAGAACTAAGGCGTTTTCTTGGGATGATTAATTTTTACAGAGAACACATTCCTAAAGCCGCTGAAATCCAAGCACCACTTCACGCTTACCTTCACAACACGAAGAAAAGATAAAACGTCAATCGTATGGAACGATGAAGCCACGAAGGCATTTGAAGCTTGTAAAGTTGCGATCCAAAATGCAGCTTTGCTCGCTCACCCATCACACGAAGCAACCCTTGCTATCTTCAGCGACGCATCCGATCTCAGCAGGAGCTGTACTCCAACAATACATCAATGGAAATGGCAACCACTTGGCTATTTTTCGAAGAAATTTCCGATACTCAACGTAACTACAGTACATTCGACCGAGAGTTACTCGCTATATACATGGCTATCAAGCACTTCAAAAACGTTCGAGGGTCGAAACCTGATCGTTTTACCGACCACAAGCCATTAACATATGTACTTCAGAAGAAACCATCATCATCGGAAACACCACGACGAGCAAGACAACTTATTTTCATAAGCGAATTCACGACCGACATACGTCACATCAGTGGGAAGGACAACATAGTCGCCGACACACTCAGTCGCATACCAATCGATAGTGTAACATGCCCTACATCGATCGACTATCACAAGATCGCCGAAGCACAAGACAGAGATAGCGACAACATCAAACATCTATCGAAGCAAAGTAACTTGACCATCAGGCAAGTTACAATGCCAATGACGCATCTACTCATCTACTGCGAAGCATCAACGTCAACCATGCGACCATACCTACCAGAAGAATGTCGTCGCGAAGTCTTCAATGCACTGCACAACATCAGTCATCCAGGTTAGAGCAACCAGAAAACTCATCACTGGAAAATTCTTTTGGCCTTCAATACAAGTGGATGTTGGCAATCAAGGAAGCAATGCATCCAATGTCAAAAATGCAAAGTACAAAGGCATACATCAAGCAGCCTAGATTCATTTCCACCTACGGAGAGATTCGAACACCTGCACGTTGACATCGTTGGACCATTACCTACTTCACTGCAAGGACATCGTTACCTCGTAACAATGATCGACAGAACAACAAGATGGCCAGAAGCAATACCTACCGAAGATACATCAGCTGAATCCATCGCGAAGATAATATATGAAAATTGATTACTCGTTTCGGATCACCCAAACCATCACAACGGATCAAGGAAGAAACTTCAAAAGCAACCTATTCCTCAAACTTCTTCAAACTATGGAATACAGAAGACACGTACAACGGCATACCATCCTCAATCAAACGGAATAGTTGAACGATGGCATCGTACATTGAAGACCGCACTCAAAACCTGTTTATCTCAACATACAAAGTGGATTGATGAACTACCACAGTGCTACTTGGACTACGAGCAACACCGCGTACAGACACTAGTCTAGCGCCGCTCAGCTAACCTATGGCTGCAGCATAAGACTACCGTGTGACTTCTTCACTTCAACATCGTCAAAAAATCAAGAAATGAATTACGATTTTGTAACTCAACTCGAGAATCAATCAACAAAGTCTTATCGTCGAAACGCACATCATCACACGGAAATAATAAATCAGTATTCATTCATCAAGATTTGAAAACATGCAAGCAAGTTTTTGTAAGAAACGACGCAGTGAAGAAACAATTTCAACCTACCTACGATGGACCGTATAAAGTATTAGAGCGAAATAGCAAGACTTTTAAATTACAAATACCCGGAAGGAAATCTACAATTATATCGATCGACCGACTAAAGCCTGCCTATATTATTAACGAGGATACTTCAGAGGATTCATCATCATCATCATCATCATCTCAACCACCAGCGAGGAAGCTTGAAAACCCATCACCTACATCAACCCAGATAAAACCCATTTTAAAAATTACGAGCCACGGGCGAGTCGTCAAGCCTCCGGTACGCTTTCGCTAGGGGGAGAGTGATGTAGCAGCCAGGCTAATCAACCCAAAACGGTAATAAATAACGTTACCCTGGTGCTACCATAACGCAGAAGGTGAAGGTCTGAAGAAAACATTTATTTCCTAATTACCCCCGGCTACTGAGATACTGCGGACTGCATATCGATGCGAGATAATTTGACGTATATATTTTTAACGTTCTAATATAGAAACAAGAAACAGTCGCAAATATCATCAGCGCCGCATCGTCTTCACACGCCGGCTATCTTCATGAATCCGTCGACCATTTTCGAGCCGTTTTTCAACGCCGCAGCTTCGCTTCTTCTGCTGTTCCGGAGATGTGTCCCACGCCGCCGCCGCTCGCCGATTACGCGCGCGCGCCGGTCTGATGACTTATATAGTCCCGTCCAGCAACGCAGCTACGAGAAGCTATCTACGCGTCTTACGCCGGCAAATGGAGCGCGACATACTATATAATAGTTGTATATAATATTGTAATTGATTAATTTCATTGGTCAAAATGTAGAAATTCCAATTGGCTAAATAAATAAAAGATATTGCTATTGGGTAACTAGGGATGTAGCCAGAATATAAATATAGGCAGGGTTCACTAAAATAAACACCTTCAGTCGCCTGCACATAGTAAGGCATATCAAGAAAATAGTTTCATTCCTCCGCTCCTAGACCACTGGAGTCTGTTAATAGTGGACACCATTCACCACTATTACACATATATATATACAACGTATTAAAAAATACCCCGTAAAAACTATAATTAATAATCAAAGCCAAAAATTTTGTAAACCCTAGTAAGCTGATTATTTAACAGAAAGGCCTACGTAACTATTTTAACTCATAATTGCCTACTTTAATAGTTTTTCTATTTTTCATTCATAAATGTTTGCTACCTCAATACAAAGTAAAGTTAAAGTTACAGCCTATATACGTCCCACTGCTGGGCAAGGAAATGTCCGCTTGCCCCAATGCCAAGACATGTTAAGACGACTACATTCCACCGGCTCTTTTCATCGGTCTACTGGAAGTGGACGTCCAAGCACAGTCGACGCCAGGCAGACTGAATTAGTGTTAGAGCATTTTGAAGAAGAGCCGACCACAAGTACGAGGCGAGCCGGAACGAGATTCGGTTTATGCATGTAATAATTTTGAGATTATGTTTATTTATTTAATGTGATTGTGAGTTTATTATAATATAGTTTAATATTAAAATTATCACATTAAATATAATACAATACTTACGAGTATTAATACATTATATTAAATAATTATTAAAATAATCCTACAGATCAGAGTTTAAAGGATATATGGAAGTACTTTTCTAATAACAGGCTTTACGGCTTCTACAAGAAATATGTGTCATTTGCTCAGATCATTTCCAGACCTCTGCATTCAAGTGATGGCGAATAATAGAAGGCGATTGGTTTAGGCCACCAAGCCAACTTTAATACTGCATCATTATTGTTCCAAGCATTTTTATCATGGAGAAGGCAACTAGCGTACAGTCAACCTGATGGTAAGTAAACTGTGGCCCATGGACATTTACGATCTCAAGGCCACAAACCGCTACAGGTTGCAAATGCGTTACC
>JAGSMP010001998.1:0-33453 GCA_029286625.1 Parnassius orleans
ATTTTGAGATTATGTTTATTTATTTAATGTGATTGTGAGTTTATTATAATATAGTTTAATATTAAAATTGCATCACATTAAATATAATACAATACTTACGAGTATTAATACATTATATTAAATAATTATTAAAATAATCCTAAAGATCAGAGTTTAAAGGATATATGGAAGTACTTTTCTAATAACAGGCTTTACGTGGCTTCCCACAAGAAATAGTGTCATTTGCTCAGATCATTTCCAGACCTCTGCATTCAAGTGATGGCGAATAATAGAAGGCGATTGGTTTAGGGCCACCAAGCCAACTTTAATACCGCACTGTATTATTGTTCCGTAAGCATTTTTACATCATGGAGAAGGCAAACTAGCGTACAGTCAACCTGATGGTAAGTAAACTGTGGCCCATGGACATTTACGATCTCAAGGCCAACAAACCGCTACAGGTTGCAAATGCGTTACCAACCCTGAGGACTAAGATGTAATGCCCTGTGCCACCCGTAAAATGTTGTATATTTAGTATAGTGTAGTATGTGGTTAGTCATAGTTGTGAGATGGAGCTTAGATTTTTCCACTTTAAAAAATGTACAATGTTAAATCTAAATTTCCAGAGCAATCAATTATCATTTATTCTACCAGATGACAGACTATCATCATACGATGCCATTAGTGCCACTCTCACTATTCCTGATTCGTTGACATCTGCATGTACAACATCAACTCCTCCACGTGCGAGTTTCCTTTTAATAGTTTACTGCAGGTAATTGTTTTGATTAAAATAAATAGATACATATTTATCAAATAGTAATTTCTAATATTTTGTTATTGAGATTGGGAAAGCTGCAAAGGAAGATGATAACATAATATAGCCTATATATTTTTCAGGCTTAGTCAAAGGAAACATCTGAAAATTATAATTCTATTCCCACCATTGCACTTACACCAAGAAAAAGAAAAAGGCAGCAACACCTTTATTATCAGAAAAATAATTATTAAAAAGCTCCAAGCTCAACCTCTTTTTTCAAGAAAAAAGTTGCTCGGTTGAAAACATTTTTTCATAATCTGAATGAAAAATCTTAGATAGATAAAAGAGGCATGGTTTTTGAAAAAATTGGCATTGAAGAAACAGAACTTATTAGGCGTCAAGTTAAGAAAAAAATGTAAAAGTGGGAAGCTCTCACAAGTAGTAGAATTTGCTACCTTAAGTTTTGAATATTAATCTAAGTAGATCGAACCAAAAATTAAAATTAATATTCAAAAACTGAAGGTGGCCGGGCTAACTATGAAATCAGGACGTCAAAAATCTTAGATCCCCCCCCCGTGACCATGAGTTTCTGTAAAGCAACCGAAACGTCGGGAATTAAAATAAGTAAATTAAACGCGATAAAATTCGTAAATAGAGTTTTATTCAATCTATTTTATTATTTAAAATGTTGTAACATAAATCACTGACACTATGCACGGAAGCAATGAAAGCGGGCAATGCAATACAAGAATTGTTTTTCATCGATGCCTCCAAATGTTATAAATAAAGTAGTCCAGGTTGTAGAAATTTTTCTACACCTATTTTAAGATAAATATTTCTTTCAAAATATCCAAACATTAGCAATATCGGGGTTTTAGGATATATAATGTATCTACATGACTTAAAAACATATCTAATTTTATTTTTAAAACAGGAATAACACTGTCGAGAAACATTATTTTTTATTAAGATTCTCTCATATTATGCAGACAACAGTATAGAATAATATAATATATATTTTATATTCATACGGGTAAAATAAAAATATTTTTTTCTTTACTAATCTTCAATCAGATTTGCCCCATCCTCATCCCCATAAATATATATAAATAATATTATAAAGAGAAATTGTTGTGTATTTTATAAAGAGCAAAAAGTTCTACATTATTAAATTATAGTAACAAAACAAATTCTATAAAGAATAAAATCTTACAAAATGCAAAATAAAATATCTTCTTATTAAGCTCATTTATGACTCAGCTTCCGAGCTGAACGTAAGAAGATAAAATCCACCCATTTAGCATTTACTTACAGAGTCATCCCTCGCTTACTTCAGTTTAAGCACCTTGAAATTTTAGAAAATATATGCTGTATGAAGTTGGTCTTTTCGCACTGTTTAATACAAAGTAGCCATTACTATAAAAATAGTATGAAGAAATAATACAATAGTGCATTAAAAATAATGCACTATTGTATTATTTCTTCTAAAAAATTAAACTTGATAATTACAATTCCTTCATGTGGTAGTGGCGTAAGACAATCCATTACCATATTACGTCCCAAGATTTCGTGTTCTTTTGCGGGGATTTTTGGTCTATTAAATCTAATGTAATAGTGGGGACGATCTTGAACATGTTCACAAACTGCAGACTTCCCGATACGTCGGTGCTTCAAGTCAGCTATATGTCTCTTTACGGGGTTTTATACATCTTTTGTTTTTCCTATGTAAGAGAGACCACATTCACAATCCAGCTTGTACACTCCTGCATCTTGTAGAGGATATGACACTGACGGATGGTAAAAATTGACTAATCTTCTTCGGCGGCTTGAAGTATATTTTAATGGAAGCTCGCTTCAAGATGTAGCCAACCTTGTCTGTGACTCCTCTGACACTGACGGCCGGCTTCACTCGGTCACTGTGACGTAGGCGCGGGACCCGAAGCTTGTTGTCTTGCAGTACTTACTCGACGTGCTGAAGCTCGGCGGCCAGATGTTTTCTGTCACAGATCCTCGTACTGAAACAGATTTTCCCACGGTAGCTAATGTGATGGATGATGGTGCGATTCACCATTTAAATATCGGTTGGTATGAGTCTTTTTCCTATACACAGTGTGACCAATAGTGTTATCAGGATTTCGGATGACTAAAACATCTAGGAAAGCTAAAGAATTGTTTGCCTCTAAATCCATTGTGAATTGTATTTATAGTGTGGAATTAAGGTGGTTTAAAATACAGTTACTTTGTGTGATGGTAAAATTGTGAAAGTATCGTCTACGTACCGCTTGTAGAATCTTGATTTAGGAGCAGTAAGAAGGGCTTTCTCCTCAAAGTCCTCCATGAATATGTCGGCGACTACGGGAGATACAGGTGAGCCATCGCCACACCGTCTACTTGCTTGTAGAACTCTTCCTTCCACAATAGATAGCCAGATGTGAGGCAGTGTTTGCATACTGCATACTGCATGTTATCTTCTAGCTTCCTAGTTACAATTGAGATGCAGTCTTCAATAAAAGCATGTGAATAGTGACTGAATATCAAACTGACCATAGTCATTGTCAGCGATATGTAGGTCTTTATCTCACTAACAAAATGGTATGAACTTTGTGTGTGCTCTGGTACGTGGTGGCCATGCTGCAGCTATATTAGTAGTATAGTTGTAGCACGAATGGTCGGCTCGACCGGGAAGGACCACGCTCACAGAATACCAGCGTAAAATGGCAGCTTGAATGCTGTGTTTCGTATGGTGAGTGTAGAGAACCGGAGACCCATTTTACTGGAAAAGAGGCATTCCATCTTAGTCTCACGGTGACGACGCATCTGCATTTTGATTCTTTATTGAGGATAAACAGTTCTATCACAGCAACCACTACCATCAGGTGGATGTGCTCGTTTGTCACCCTATCCTATAAAACGTCCTCTCAGTGGTGATAGTATTTTGCCATGTTGAGCCAACTTAAGTTGGTGAATCGATCTGGCTCACTATGGGACGTTGTGGAGCGTTTGGTTTGTGTATTTTCAGTAACCCATATAACCTCGGTGGTTTGGCACATGATGGTATTGTCGAATTTACGTCGAGATCTAATTTTTCGGAGTATTTATTTATTAAATCAGTAAATGTTTTAAGTGTATTAGTTTTAGTTGTAGGGTCTATTTTGACCTTTTTGTATGTACTTTCGTCCGATGAAAGTTTTTGTATTTTGAAATTATACTCTGACGTATCCATTACTACCGTAGCATTTCCTTTATCCGCGCGGAGAATCGTGAGCTCTGGTCTGTTGCGTAAGTTGTACAACGCTTTAAACTCGTCTTTGGGAAGATTTAGTTTCGGCGCTGAACTTCGACGTAACAAGGACGTAATGTCTTGACGTATGGCACTAAATCCTCCTTACCAATATTATTCTTAAACAGACAATCCTCAACGCTACAGATTATTTCTTCGTACGGGATTTTTTGCGGTGTTATTGCAAAATTCAAGCCCTTCGACAATACTTTTATTGTAGGTTCGTCCAGTGTTTGTTTTGACAGATTATAGACCGTGCGTTGTTTATTGTTTGCGTCTGTGGTCAAAGTTGTTGTTTCGTTGTTTTTACGTTGCCATGGATGTTTGGCATTTGATTCGATAGTTAATTTTTGATATTTTTCTATTTGTTTATTTTTGCATTATATAATGAATGAAAAATAAACAAATAGAAAAATTATATAATAATTATATAATGAATGCAAAAATAACACGGTAGCGTGGGAAAAGCTTTGTTTCAGAGAGCACGAGGGAACTGTGACAGAAAACATCTGGCCGCCGAGCTTCAGCACGTCGAGCAAGTACTGCAAGACAACAAGCTTCGGGTCCCGCGCCTACGTCACAGTGACCGAGTGAAGTCGGCCACAGTCGAGCGTGTGCCTGCTGTACTACCCTATGTCAGAGGAGTCACAGACAAGGTTGGCTACATCTTGAAACGAGCTTCCATTAAAATATACTTCAAGCCGCCGAAGAAGATTAGTCAATTTTACCATCCGTCAAGTGTCATATCCTCTACAAGATGCAGAAGTGTACAAGCTGGGTTGTGAATGTGGTCTCTTACATAGGACAAACAAAAAGATCTATAAAACCCGCGTAAAAGAACATATAGCTGACTTGAAGCACCGACGTATCAGGAAGTTTGCAGTTTGTGAACATGTTCAAGATCGTCCCGCCATTATATTAGATTTGATGGACCACAAATCCTCGCAAAGACTACCGATTCCTACCTAGGATGATTCATGAGGCTATTGAAATTAAAAAAACATCCTAATTTCAATAGAGAAGATGGATGGGTGCTGCCATCTGCTTGGGATCCTATAATTAATAAAATTAAATCCAAACCCAAGTATACCACTGCTAGACTTCAAGATACTGTAAGCTCATTCTGCGTAGATCGATCCAAAAATTAATGTTAAAAAACTGAAGGTAGCCGGGCTAACTATGACATTGGGACGTCAAACACCTCAGTCCCCCCCGTGAACATGAGTGCTGTAAAGCACCCGAAACGTCGGGAATTAAATAGTAAAATTAAACGCGATATAATCCGTAAAAATTAGTTTCATTTGACAATGTACTTCCAAACTTGTTGACTCAGTTTTTTTTTAACTTTTCAGAGAAATTAATGAACATCATAGCAACAGTTGCTGCGTAGTGAGGACAAGTGTTTTTGCCTAAAACATGATATTCATAGTATACAGCTACTACTACTGAGTTCTGGTTTCGATTCTCGGCGGAACCAAAGTAGTCCCAGAAGTACCCGACCCAACAAGGAAAACACAAAAATTTTGGAAGAAAATAATTTTATTTCTCAACAATCTCCTTTCAGCTCTATACACTTTTTCCAGCGATGTTCAAGGAGTTCGATACCCTCTTTATAATAAGAACTATTTTGCTCCTCAAAATAACCATTAAGTGCCGATATCACTTCTTCTTTGTTGGAAAATCTTTGACCACTCAGCCATTTTTTCAAGTTTGGAAACAGAAAATAATTCGAGGATAAAACTATTTTTACGGATTTTATCGCGTTTAATCGCGCATTAAACGCGATAAAATCCAAAATAGTTTTATTCAATGTGTAGTGTCGCGTAAATATAAGAATCCATTATAATCTGAGGGGTTAAATCTAAGAATAGGGTGCATGACGTAGAAATTCAAATTTCAATTCATAAATTTTGGCCATTGCAATAACGGATTTGTGAGCTAGTCCATTGTCATGATGAAACAACATTTTCTTTTTAGCTAAATACGGCCTTTTTTTGTTTGATCTCTTCGCTAAAACGTTGCAGTAAATTCGCATAATATTCGCCGTTGACAGTTTTTCCTTTTTGAAGGTAGTCAAAAAAAATTATACCACGCGTATCCCAAAAACCGACGCCATGACCTTGCATGCAGATGGAACGTCTTCGCCTTTTTGATGGCTCCTTCTCAGTCCACTGTTTCGATTGTTCTTTTGTCTTAGGTGTGAAGTGACGGACCCCTGTTTTATCCATAGTTATGAAACGGCGCAAAAATTTAGCTTAGGTGCTGTGAAACTTCGCTAAGCTCTCAATTGAGACATCTTCTCGACACTGTTTTTGCTGGAGTGTGAGTTAACGCGGCACCCATCTTGCACACAGCTTTCTCATACCCAAATTTTCACCTAATATACGATTTACCACAGTTTTTGATATGCCTAGTATCTCTGCTAGCTCGCGCACTTTCAGTCGACGATCATCCAGTATCGCTTTGTGGATTTTCTTTATCATTTCTGGAGTTGTCACCTCATTTGGTCGACCACTGCGTTGCTCGTCTTGACACCTCGTACGGCCTCGTTTAAACTCTGCTACCCAATATTTTACTGTTGTGAACGATGGAGCAGACTCACCCAGAGTAGAATCCCGTTCAGCTTTTATATTGGTTCATCTATCATTCTTCCGTTCAGCTTTTATATTGGTTCATCTTCATCTATCTGTGAAAGCCATTGAATGTAAATGGCAGTTTAATTTTGTTTAGTTTAGTTATAATTAATTTTTTTCGGCTGCGAAATGTAAAAATATGCAGTTTTTTAGCAGCCTTGTATGAATTTATTTTTTACTAAATAGAGACTGCGTCACTCACTCATTTAGTTCGGCGTCAATCGCCGTCGTGAGTGGACACTGTATCAGTTGTTTGTAGCGGCTCAAAAAGATCGATGTACAAATACACAATATTCGAAAAACCAAATTTCTTACATACTTGATTATAATACCTCTTATTTGCCTAGCACGTCCGAATTCTAAAATAATGCTTTATTGAAGCAGTCTCAAAAAAAAGTTAATTTGTCGCTGCCAAGCTGATCTTAATATAATTTATAGTTTTGTATGATTAAGAAATATATATAAATGTATATGAAATTTAATAGCAACCTCAAGTTTGGAAGACCTAATAAGCGCAGCTGAAGTCTGTTTACTGGTTTAACTTTCGTGAACTCATTTGCATCTGGACTGGTATGGTATCTGGACTAGAACCTTTTCAGATATTCCGATGAAGTAAAAGCTAAGCGTAGAACAGGACCATCTGTTTAATATATTTTTAATTCCCTTTCCAGTTTATGAAATTTAGTTTAAGTAATTTAAAAAAGTTAATATTAGCTGCAAGCAATCAGCTTAAAATCAGTAGAATATAATATGTACATATATTATGTTCTACTAATTAACATTAACGGTATCACTCATAGAGTATATAATCACTAGGTGTACGACTTAGAAGGTGTCTGACGGAAACACGGCCGACTCTCAATTAACAAAGTTAATTAAAATTCAGTAAAGTTTTAATATGATGTACTTAGTTACCCAAATACAGGGATGAGATTCTAAATGAAAATTTTTAACATCGATCATCATCATCAGGAAATTATCGTATTAAAGCTTAATTTATGACACTACATCCATCCTGAAAATAATAAAATTAATTATTTTGTATTCAATAAAGACAATTTTATTTCGGAAAAAAGCTTCAAAATGTATATAAGATATTGCTGTATACCAGGCATTATAAATTGTCATGAGAGAAACACACTACTCACAAGACAAATTGTGAATTATTATATTAAAAATTCCTTTACCGTACTACTTCACCATTGCGTACCTACTATTTTGTATGTATTTTAATTCTTGTAACTAGTGATGCAACGAATACTACTTTTAAGTATACGAATATGAATGATTTCTTATATTTACGCGAATACTACACATTGCATAAAACTACTTTTACGGATTATATCGCGTTTAATTAACTTTATTAATTCCCGACGTTTCGGTGCTACAGCACCATGGTCACGGGACTGGTGATTGACGTCCCGAAGTCAGAGTTAATCCGAGTACCGCATTTATTATTTTGTCCGATTCACGCAGAATGAACTAACTGTGTCTTGAAGTCTTGCAGTGGTATGCTTGGGTTTGTTTAATTTAATTAATTACAGGATCCCAAGCAGTAGTATCCAGCCTCCTCTCTATTGAAATTAGGATGTTTTTAATTTCAATAGCCTCACGTATCATCCTTGGCAGGAATCGATTTCTTTCGCGAGAATCTGTGGTTTATCAAATCTAATGTAATGGTGGGGCCGTCTAGGATATGATCACAAACTGCAGACTTCCCGGAACGTTGGTGCTCACGTCAACTATGTGTTCTTTTACGCGGGTTTTAATAGATCGTTTTGTTTGCCTATATATAGAGAGACCACATTCACAATCAAGCTTGTACACTCCTGCATCTTGTAGTCGGTTTGTATGGGTCTTTTATTTAATAAAGACAACGATATTTAAATGGTGAATCCACCATCATCCTTCACAGTTAGCTACCGTGGGCAAATCTTTGTTACAGAGCATGAAGGATCTGTGACAGCAAACACCTGGCCACCGAGCTTCAGCACCAAGTTCTGCACGACAAGCTTCTGGGTCCCGCGCGCCGTCACAGTGACCGAGTGAAGCCGGCCACAGTCGAGCGTGTGCCTGCTGTACTACCATATGTCAGAGGTGTCACAGACAAGATTACATCTTGAAGCGAGCTTTATTAGAACATTCTTCAAGCCGCCGAAGAAGATTAGTGAGTTCTTACTATCCGTCAGTGCAATATTCTCTACAAGATGCAGGAGTGTACAATTGATTGTTAATGTGGTCTCTCATATATAGGGCAAACAAAACGATCTATTAAACCCGCGTAAAAGAACACATAGCTGACGAAGCACCAACGTTCCGGGAAGTCTGCAGTTTGTGATCATATCCTAGACGGCCCCCGCCATTACATTAGATTTGATAAACCACAGATTCTCGCGAAAGAACATCGATTCCTGCCAAGGATGATGTGAGGCTATTGAAATTAAAAAACATCCAAATTTCAATAGAGAGGGAGGCTGGGTACTACCACCTGCTTGGGATCCTGTAATTAATAAAATTAAAACTAAACCCAAACATGCCACTGCAAGATTTCAAGACACAATTAGTTCATTCTGCGTAGATCGGACCAAAATTAATAATTAAAAAGCTGAAGGTACTCCGGATTAACTCTGACTTCGGGACGTCAATCACCTCAGTCCCCGTGACCATGGGTGCTGTAAAGCACCCGCAACGTCGGGAATTAATAAAAAAGTTAATTAAACGCGATATAATCCGTAAAAGTAGTTTTATTCAATACGAATACGAATATCAAGCCTACTATTCAGCGAATACGTATACAAATACGAATATCTCGCCATGGTAAAAAAAAATTATTTGATGATTTTCTATTGTTCAAATAATTAAAATTTACAATAGGCAAATTTTTATTTAAAAAACATAAAATTTGTAGTTTTTCAGGTTTTAGGCGATTTCTTTTTTCAGTCTGGATGTTATCAGCCGTTGAAAAAAGCCTTTCCATAGTACGACTGTACATAGTTTAAGTAAAAAATTTTCGGGCGAGTTTTTTCAGCCCTGGATAATGGACACCAATGGATCAGCAGTCGGCGATAAATTTGGGAGCTATAGATAAGCTCGTTTTTAGTTTGCGAATCCCCTGTAAAAAATTGTACTTTAACTATGTAGATAACAAAGAGTACTTATTAAAAGTTAATAACCTTCCTAACTTTTTAATAGTCACCAGAAAATATTGAAATTGGCTCTTCCATTTCGGCCTCTTCAATTCCCGTGGGAAGGGAAAAGTTACTAAAATCGAAGTCTGCGCATTCGAAGTCGCGGGCAAAGTCTAGTACTACATAGACGCAGCCGTTACTTACCTACTTTTTGTTGATACAAAGGAAATACAGACCATATAACTACTTACTCGTTAATTTATCGAAGTGTTTCCATATGTCACTTTGATCTCGTTTACGAGAAGATATTTTAACTTCAACTTCTTTCTTTCACTTCGCAGCAAACTCACAAAACAATTAAATTAAACAATAATCTCTTGCTTGACCTGTGCTTTCGTTGGACTGTCAAATGAAATGAATGAATCAATCCACGGGTCGTAATGATAGGGAAATTCCCGGAGCCGGGGAGTCCCCCGTCGTTGAGGCTAAGAAGGGCCTATGCACACGTCGTATTTTTTACGCGCCGACGACGCGCGTTTTCCAAGTCTGCCAGTAATTAGAGTTGGGTACAAAAATTTTAGTTTTTAAATATTCGTGATTAGTATTCACCGAATACGAATATTCGGTAAATGTCTACTATTCGGCGAATACGAATATTCGTATTCGTATTCGTTGCATCACTACTTCTAACTAAAAATCTACACAATCCGTTATTTATTTTTTAATAAAAATATGTAATTAAGGATGTATTAAGAAATAAACTATTTAATTTATTATAATTAAATTATTTGTGCTAAAAGTTAGTACATAATGCAACGTTTAGATATTCGCCGAGCATGCCTATGCTGGCGAATATCTAAACGAATGGACACGAGTACGAACATGTAAACGCCATGTTCGGGTGTTTTTGCTACTCGGCCCGAGTATTCGCCTGTTCTCCACTCGATGTCGGTTTTACAGCACAAGTCAAAGGAATCATCACAGCCCTTCACAAGTCCACTGCTGAACATAGGCCTCCCCCACGGAATGCTACAAAGCACGGTCCCAAGCCACCTGCATCCATCGACTTCCTGCATGTCTTACCAGGTCGTCACTCCATCTAGTGGGGTGACGCCCTACACTTCGCCTGCCGGTACGAGGCTGCCACTGAGAACCTTTCCCCAAAGGTTGTCGGTTCTTCGAGCTATATGGCCGGCCCATTGCCACTTTAGCTTACTAATCCTTTGGCTATGTCGGTTACTCTGGTTCTACTGCGAATATCCTCATTTCTAAGTTTATCACGCAGAGAAACCCCGAGCATAGACCTCTCCATAGCTCGCTGAGCGACCTTGAGCTCTCTCATACGGCCAGCAGTGAAGGACCACGTCTCAGTTCCATATGTCATCACCAACACGCACTGGGGTCAAAGGAATGCTCGTGTGTATTCGTATCGGTGTTTACATATTCGTCATTACTCGCTTGACCCGTGAACTTTGTCGCAGGTGGTTATTATTTTTCTTATAAAATAATTTGAAAAAATGATAATAAGAAAATACCTATCTACTGTCATAGATTGGAGTAACGAATTCACTATTTTTATAGAACTTTATCAAGGAAAACCCTTGATATAGGGTCGTAGAAATCAGTTTTAAATAAATATTAATGAAAATAAATATTTCATCATCATCATCATTACAGCCCTTCACAAGTCCACTGTTGAACATAGGCCTCCCTCAAGGAATGCCACAAAGTACGGCCCAGAGCCATCTGCATCCATCGATTTCCTGCATGTCTTGCTAAGTCGTCACCCCGTCTGGTGGGGGGCCGCTTAGTATTAAAAAGATCGTGAGCGATTCACACCGCGGTCTGAAAGACCTAATCAAAGAGAGCACTTGGGCGATGCACTCTGTGGTCTGAATCTTTCTTTGTGAAACACGTTTACCAAAGTTGCGCTAAGAAAAAGCTAAAAATATTCGCGAATAAACTGCGAATTTCATTCAATAAGAATATAGTTTTAAAAATATCGAACTGCTTTAAGTATTTATGCTCCTTTTAAACATTTTCCATAATTGTTATGGACAATTTATCATGTTGTGTATAGATAGTAAGTGGAGAGCTGATGGTAAGGAACAATGATTGTGCAAAGAAAATAATAAAATAAAATAGCTTGCACTCGCCCGTTCGATCCGTTTGATCCAACTCGGGACTCGAACCCAGGACCCCATGATCATCAGTCGCGTTTGCGACCACTGGATCAACGAGCTGTCACATACATATATAATATATAAATGTATAATATAGTGTCAAATTATAATAAATAGAAATGGAAATAATTGTTCATATTATTATCTTAAATGTTATTAGGACAATTGAGAAAAATAGGGAATAAAAATGTATTATTTTTTTATACTGCAATATAAATTCTTTACCTTTTCGCGTGCCGACGACATGTGAAATTTCTTCAAATATTATATGAACCGGCGGTCGTTTTGTCACATCAGAAATGCATTCTTCGATCCATCTTTCTAACGCTGTGGGTGTCCAGCGATATTACTAGGTATTAGTTCTTTCTAAAATTTCATTTTTCGCAAATTATTTTACACAATTTATATTTAACTTGTCGCTAAATATCGTGTGTATTGATATGATAATTTTATTAATAGAATAGATGTCCGAACGGCTATTTATTTCATAAAAATTATATAATCAGAAGCAGGTTATGAAGCAAGCACGCGCTCGCTGAACCCAGAGAAGACACGAGTATACTAAAATGCAATCAGTCGATATGCATTTCGACCTTCTATTCTAGAAGAAATACAGCCATGCTGCAGCTATATTAGTAGTTTAGCTGTAGCACGAATGGGTCGGCTCGACCGGGGAAGTACCACGCTCTCGCAGAATACCAGCGTAAAATAGCAGCTTAACGCTGCTGTGTTTCGTCCATCTTAGTCCTCACGGGTGACAACGCATCTGCATTTTGCACTGTTGCCACGTTTGAACGTCCCGTTGGCAACCGCAGTTTTTTTTATTATTTTCTGTTTTTATCAGAAAGATGCTGCTGTCCACCTCCTGTTACATTTTCCGCCTCTTACGATATTCACGGTGTGTGGTGTGGTATTATTTTAACAACGCATTTAGCTTTTTGAGTGAAAGTGACAATAAGCTTTCATGGGCTTTAATGTTTATATATTATTAGGTAAACATTATACCGAACGTTATTTAAACAAAAACTAGCTCGGAGCGTGCAGGCCCGGCAGTTGTGGTTCTGCCTTTTCCCGGTTGGTACCGAGATGAATTTTCACTCCTTATTCCCTCCTCCGGATTTTTAAGTATAAATTCAAAATTTATTGATATCCAGACCATCTCTTGGGTCCAGAGTTTGTGATTTTCTTTATTATATCTACGTATTCTTTATAAATTAGGTGTTAGTGGACGTAATATATCAAAGTTAATCTTTTTCTTTTATATTAAATCTTGCAAAAAATAACACAATCACGATACCGTGTTGCAATTTACTCTGAGGTACATTATCACGACATAAACTTATTTATAATGTTTTATTAGCTTTTATATAGTGATCACATGTTAGAAAGTCAATTAATAGTTTAGAAAGTTAGATCTCGACAGAAACTTCCCAGTACTTCCTGAGCTTACGCGTTTCGCTTGAAAATTTGCATTAACTGGATTACATGAATTTTTGTAAAACTTTAATATTTAATTTAAAATTGTATGTGAGAATAAGAAGTGATTTTTACGTTCAAAGAATCTTATCTCTATATATTATATATTTTAGCTCGATGTAATTTCATCAAAATGTATTCTTATATTACTTACAGATATCGTAAAAAATTGATATTGTGCACATAATGATATGTTGATGATGTAACTATTTATTAAACTAGTATCACGAACTATTTGTTAAACTGGTATCACGATTTCCACAGAAAATTTTGACCATGATGGATGATAATTTTAAGTTCTCTGTTTCTATATGATTATAGACCGTATTGCTGAACTTAGGCCCACCCATAGATTGCCTCATAGATATTTGCCATAGTTGCCACGCTTGGCAAGCGGATTGGCAACCGCAGATTTTTAGTTGTTAGTTGTTATTAGGAATACGCTGCTGCCCATCTCCTGTTACCCTCTGTCGCCTCTTAGGACACCCACGGGATGATATGGGTAATATATATTTTACAACGCCACTACAATTAATTAAATTAATTTAGCTCATAAAAATGTGGAAGGAAATTTGAAAATTGAAACATTCTGTATTACTTGTAAATAATCGTATTTTTAAAATAAAATTAAACCTGTTAACTGTTACAAGACTGTTGTCTTATACAAAATAAAAATTCACACAACTTTTCGTCGTACACTCACTACCATTTTGGTATTAGAAACGGAAAACAATTAGGAATAGGAGGTGGATTATAAGATCAATAAAGAAGAGAGAACTTAAAATTATAATTTTTAAGAGTTCTTTTGTATATGATTTTAAAGATTTTTGAAATCATATTCTGCATTGTCATCCGAATTTGAGCTATATTCAAAATTTCAAGATTACAGCTCATCGGGGAGTTAGTTTAAAACCAATTACTAAAGTCCATCTGGAACGACAGACAAACAAGAAAGTGTCTTAATAAAAACGTGGTAATAGAATGATGTGTCTTACCTAGCTGAAAAGCACCTCCTGCCCAATTTCAATTTCCTCAAATCAATTGTGCACTATCCTTGTCACCACTTTATTATATATTACGGTAGGTGATATGGAATCGAAACAGACATCTTGGCTAAGTAAAATATAGTGATACACTAAAACATTATTACTCATTTGTAATTGTAATTATTGCTGTTGGTTCTCACACTCAGAAGAGTAGATAGCAAGAGCTTATATCAGTTTACTGGTTCTGAGTATATGTTATGTTATTCTCAACCATGTGGTTGCAGCACCCGCATTTTCACCGCGTTAAATATTACTTTCATTCTAGTATGTCGTGTTTGGGATTCCATTGTTCCGTAGGCAATAATGAATGTATGTATAGTGTTTATGTAAGTATACACTATATATACTATTATACAGTAAGAATACATGCAGATGGCTCAAGACCGTGCTTTGAGGCGTTCCTTGGGGAAGGTCTAAGAACAGCAGTGGACTTGTGATAGGCTGATGAATAAATGATGGTGATAATGATATATTAAAAAGTATCTATCACATTACAATATTCATTACGTCACAACATATGATTATCACATCTGTGGAGATCGAAGTATTTTTGCTAAACTTTGTAATTGAATACCTATAAAGTATAATCCAGCTTAATTTCGCCCATAGCAACTGTAGTTGACTGCAACTGTAGAAACCCTGTACCTCCTGTTCCTAATATTGTTTCTGTTTCTAATACCAAAATGCTAATAGGTTCACCAGCGAGAAAGTTTTGTGAAAAATGTTTTACTATATTTTGTATGAGGCAAAAGTCTTGTAACAGTTAACAATCAACAGGTTTAATTTATTATATAGATAATTTGATTTATTTGGCATTTGAGGTGTGTTTATTGCACAGCAACGCAACGGTAATGAATGCGTGAAGGCTTGGAAAAAGGGAGAAAAGTTAGACCCATCGTTATAACATTAACCACAATGGGGATAAATAAAAATACAAAAAACAAGAAGAAGCTGGAACCGACACACTACTATATTAAAGAAGACTTTCCCCCCGAAATCCTAAGCAAGTGTAAGGAACTTTAAATGGAAGTTAACAAAGAAAGAGAACAAGGCAAATTAGCCATTATTAAATATGACAAAATCGTAATACTAAAGAACCGAAACCAGCAAGCCGAAAAGCAAAGTTTGGATAAAAAGAAAAGAGTTTTATCAGAGTCACCGGAAGCATTGCGATCTGACTGTGAAAATAATAAAGACAAGCAACCTGTAAAGATCAATAAAACAAATAGCATGGATAACTTCCTGTTAAAAAAACCAACTGCAATTTCTCTTCAAAAAAAATCACTTCGCATCCTTATGATCCAAGAACCACACAATAACAATCAACACCGGCCCCTCCCCATCTCCTAACACGGCTAGTCACCGCGAGAGAGGATGACTACAACCCTCCAACTTGTCAAACACTCTATATCTGCACATACAATGTTAAATCATTACTATCGCTACAACGAATGATACTATTAAAATATTCATTATCAAATATTAAACATAAACTGAAAAATAGGAAAATTAAAAAGAAAAAGCCCAGGTCCTGATAACATTCCTAATGAAGCCTTAAAATTGGAAAGCAAATTCTAATAGGTCCTATCACGACTCTGTTTAGTAAAATACTAGAAGTACTAAAAACCCTAAAAACTGGGGAGAATCTCGAATAATTTTATTATATAAAAAGGGAAATCCTTCAGATAGAACTATCGACCTATCAGCCTGTTGCCAAAAATGTACAAATTATTTGTAATGTGTCTGGAAAAAAGAATAGCGATAAGATAGAGACAAGCCGACAATTAAGTTGACCGGTCGGGCTACTCTACTATCGACCACATCTACACGCTAGACAAAATAGTAGAAAAATATCAAGAACTTAATCAGCCGCTCTACCGAGACATTGATTATGCGAAAGCATTTGATTTAATTTCACACGAGAGCATATGGCAAGCGCTTACACGCCAAGATATTCCAGAAACTCACATAAATATAATCAAATATATATACAAGAACAGTACGAGCAGGGTGAAGTTGGACAGACTAGGACCAAAAATTTACATTAGAAGTGGAGTGAAACAAGGAGATCTGTTGTCTCCAAAGATATTTATAGCCATGCTACAGGACATTATGAAAGAGCTAGAATGGAGTAAAAGAGGAATTAAAATAGATAGAGAGCTCCTAAGTAACGTAAAATTTTACAGATGATATCGTCATATTTGCAAAAACATTGAAGGAGCTGGAGACAATGATAGTAGAATTAAACAACGCCAGTAAAAAAATAGGCTTACAATTGAATACGTTAAAACAAAAGTTACTACAAACAGTATACAAAGACCAATAATTGTAAACGAAACAGCGATAGAGTATGTGGACTGCTATGTATGTATATCTTGGGAAATCAACGAACGAACGAACTAGAGCATGACATGGAGGAAATACTGGAGCTTCAAAGAAATCTTAAAAGGAAAACTCCCACTAAAGCTCAAAAAAAGGTAATAGACTCGTGTTTGCTGCCATATCTGTCATATGGAGCACATACTTGGATTTTTCAAAAGAAAATAAAAAATTAAATACGATCGTGCCAGCGCGCTATGGAACGAAGTATCCTAGGCATTAAGCTCCTTGATAAACGTAAGAGCGAGGATATTCACAGGAAAACTAAATTATTAGACGCAGGACAACACGCACAACAGCTTAAGTGGAGATGGGCGGGGTACATAGTCCGGATTACAGACGGAAGATGGACGAAGCGAGTCACCGAATGGACGGGCCCAAGCGGAACAAGGAATAAAGGGAGACCTAAAGATCGCTGGATCGATGAAATCCAAAGAATAGCCGTTAGAGATTGGATGTTGAAAGCGCAAAACAGGAACAAATGGAAACAATTGGAGGAGGCCTATACCCGGAGCGGGGTATAGGCCTCCTCCAATTGTTGTCTTAAACAACAACAATTTGGAATTTTATTTTTTTGCGTAAATTGCATGGTAATATATAGGCTTTATTATTTTATTATTATGGTTATTGCACAATGCACGTCCCGCCCAATACCAAGCCTCAGCCGGCCCATCTACCCAGCGTGTCTGGTCCTGTACCGATCGTCCGACCGTACGGATCGACGACCCTTGTCGCTGAGCACCGGACCTACGACCCCCGTGTCCATTGTCATGATCTACAACGTCGCGTCCCGGTGCCCTCCACGATGTCCGACCGCGGCCCCTCTCCGGTCTTCTCGGATGCAAGCGCGCAACCCAAAAAGCAGCTGGCTTCAACTCGGCCCCTTGTCCTCAACCCCTGCTCAGGCTGGCCTGCAGCGAAAGGGTTCTCTGCTGAACGTAGGAAAAAGCCGCCGCCACCCATCATCGTCCAAGATAAATCCAAATGGAGCAACCTATCAAACTGGCTGGACTCCAAAAAAACCTATTGCCCAAAGGTGCAAAAGCCGATCAAGGCATTTGTATGTTCGTCAACTCGACTGAGGAATTCCGCAGTGTAACGAATCACCTGCGCGCTCAGCAAGCTCAGCTTTCACCCCTACGCCCTCCCAGATGAGCACAACCTTCGTGTGGTCGTCCGCGGACTCCTTAAGGAGTTCGAGACAGAGCACGCTTACAACGACCTCAAAGCCCAAAATCTCCCGGTCAGGGAGAATCAGTGCATAGAATGCACCGTCAGACCAAAGCGTAAAGCGTATCGGCATATCTACCACCGCTTAAACGCATAGTTGAATCAGACATTGTAGAATTACTCAACCTAGGCTCCAGTGTCATAATAGCTGGAGACCTCAACAGTAAGCATTCCTCCTGGAACTCGCTTACAAGCAATCCCAATATGTGAGATCGAAATATGATCCCATTGTTCGACCTCAAGGAGCGACTAAACTTGGATGCTGTCGCGTCTGAGACTCCAACTTGCTACCCATTCGCTACTAGTCACCAACCGGACATCCTTGATGTAGAAATACTCAAAGATGTCACGCTGTCGATATCATCGATCGAGACTATCTTAGAGCTAGGCTCGGACCACAGACCAGTCTTGTTGCAGCTGTGCCAGCCCGCTGGTGAGATCCTTCAGACCAAAACCATCGTGGACTGGCGTAAGCTTGAGGTCAAACTCGAGTCTACGAACTCCCAGCACTTAGATGAAATCCCACACGATATAGTCTCGCCAGAGGTAGCCAATAAGGCGATTAGCACCCTATCGGCGCAAGCGGTCTTATAGCGGTCAAAGATTGCTCTCGTAAGGTTCGGGTGTCGAGCAATTAATACACGACGTTTCCGAGAGACATTCGGCAGCTGATTCGAGCAAAAAATACGGCTCTAAGACACTACGACCTCTATCGCACAATAGATAATACATTTTGACTTCTGCAACTCCAAAACGAGGTAAAACAGCGCATAGCTGACTTTAGGCATGGAACAACCTGCTGGAGGAAATCAGTCATTGCACACCGCCTACTGGCGGTTGACCTGAGCTCTGAAAGCAGAGCAAACCGCACCCATGCCGCTCTCATTGGGACTGAAACCCTGATCTCACCTTGACAACTCTGAAAAGGCCGAATGCCTCGCGAACAGTTTATAGAGCCAATGCACTCTCCAACGAACCCATAGATACGCTCACCTCCTAGACGTCGAAGCGGATATCGAGTGTAAGTCTGCAATACCACCTACGGGTGACCTCTTAGATCCTGTGACTGTTGACGAAGTCACAGTCATCATCAAAGTCTCAAAAAGAAATCAGCACCCGGCCCCGATGGCATTAGCAACGGGGTACTGAAATCGTATGTCTCCTAGTAGGCATTTTTAACGCTATTTTTTCCAGCTGCTCCTTCTCGGATGCCTAGAAAGAAGCAGACGTAATAGGAATCCCGAAATCGGGGAAACCGCGCAACTTAGCTTCCAGTTATAGACCAATCAGTTTCCTCAGTACACTGTGGAAAGTTTACGAGCGACTCATATTAAAGAATCGCCTACGTAAATACGTCTTTGCAAATAAGCTGCTTCCCGACGAGCAGTTCGACTTCAGACCCGAACACTCGTACACCAATCAGTTACATTGCTTTACAGAGTCCATTCTGAAAGGCTTCAATTTCCCAAAAAGACGCAGTAGGACCACTAACACCGGCGCACTCTACTTCGATGTCGCAAAAACGTTTGACAAAGTTTGGTACGATGGCTTACTTTACAAGCTGGATAAACTCAACGTGCCTGATAGGCTTACTCACATCACCAGAGCCTTCCTTACCAACCGCGACTTTCACTATCGAATAGAGGGCACTCGATCCTCGAAACGCCGCCTCAAGGATGGAGTCCCTCAGGGCTCAGTCCTCTCCCCGCTCCTCTTTACACTTCTTCACGAATGACATCCCGAAGGACCCGGTAGTTAATACTGCTCTCTTCGCCGATGACACGGCACTTTTCGTCACCCATCACAACAAAAGAATATTCCGCTTAGGCGATTAGTTCCGCTTATGGAGAATTGAAGTGAATCCTGAGAAAAGTGTAGCAATATACTTTCAAAGGCATCCCGCTCTCAGCCTTCACTTAAATTCCAAGAAACCTTTAAGCACGATCACCCTGTACGTGGTAGAGCCATGCTGCAGCTATATTAACTGTATAGTTGTTGCACGAATGGGTCGGCTCGACCGGGGGAAGGACCACGCTCTCACAGAATACCAGCGTAAAATAGCAGCTTAACGCTGCTGTGTTTCGTATGGTGAGTGTAGAGAACCAGAGACCCTTTTTACTGGAGAAGAGGCATTCCATCTTAGTCCTCACGGGTGACAACGCATCTGCATTTTGATTCTTTATTGAGGATAGATGTAGATGTCTATGGGTCACAGCAACCACTTACCATCAGGTGGACTGTGTGCTCATTAGTCACCCTATGCTATAAAAAAAAACGGCCAAATACTTAGTGGTCACATTCGATCACGTCATGACCTTCACGAAATACATTTACAATGTCCGTAACCGTGCCAAATTCATTGATAGTCGCTAATTAACAGCAAGAGCAAACTGCCCTTAAGACACAAGCTCCATTTCTACAAAACATGCGTAAGATCTATCATTTCATACGCTAGCATAGCATTCGTCCACGCGTCCGAGACTAGTTTGCACAGACTCCAAGTTGTCCAATAGCTTCATTCGAAAAGCCACTGGAGCCCGTTGGTACCAGCGAAACTATGATCTTCACAGAGATTGCCAACTTCCGACGATCTCAGAAATGTCTCAGCAGTACTTCTAGAGCGCCGAAACACATTCCAACCTGTTAGTGGTAAACGAAGTCACCTACGTTCCGACTCAAAACGTCACGTTTTAATTGAAAACCCGATTCCGCTAGACTACGACGACCCAAATGTCGCCGGGCCATCATACATCAACACTACACACTCACCTAGTGTCATAGTTAGGACAACGGATGGGACTCAGCGAGTCCGCAGTCGGGTGCGCCGCACACCCCTCCACACCACTTACACACCGTACACCCGCGTCCCTGGGCGGTTCTCATCGCCCAGAACATCGAACGATACGAGTTAGCCGTCAGAGCCGGGGCCCGCCACCCTTGTTAGGACGGCGGTTAGATAACTCATACATGTCATATTATGTGATCACAATACACAATATTATTCACCTCAAGATTATCGATTTTAGTAAAAATAAAGTGCAGTAAAATAAATAATCTCCACCGCTTTATAGCACGCGGCCTGAAAGGCCGATGAAGGAAAATACAATGAAGCTGTAAGAGCCGCATAGACTAACAGCTTTAACATCACAGAAACTAGAGATCACTAGAGCAAACATATATTACGCGAGCAACGCGGGTTAGATTTTCATTGGTACGCGCTCGGTGGTGAAGGAAAATATAGTGAGATCTCCTACGTGCTTGAGGTTTAAAACTATTCGAGGACTTGTGACCATGTGGACATGTTGCCGCATAACCCTTTCTGAAATGAGAGGAGGCTTCTGTACAGCTGTGGGATATATTTATATAACGTATAAATACATCCCACAGTAACATTATAGTATAGTAAATGTAAAGTTATAAATATATATTATATATATGTAAATAACTTTACATTACTATTTTGTTTTATTAATTTATAGTCACTAACAAGTATGACCAAGGTATAAGAAGTATAATATTTTATTTCAAAATAAAGCATATTATTAATAAGTGCCTTTGTGTTGTAGCAGGATTCATTTCAGCATACTAATTTAATAATAATATTTTCTCTAAGAGTTTGTTTTATATTATTTCTTAGTAGAGCTTTGAGCTCGGAATAATTATAAAACAAAGCATTTAGCTTTTAAAATTATTTATTCTCTTTAATGTTTCTTTCACAATTTTACAGCTATATTTGAATAACTAAATGTCGAATCTAAATGGGAATTATGTTTTCAGGGTTGGCTGTCTTGTGATTATGGAATGATGCGTTACTTTGCGGATATCTATTATATTAGAGATGTGAAAATTAATAAGTTAAGATCCACGTTAAAAATAAATTGGTGGCATACATAGTTAAAAGAGTACCTCCCTCTTGCTCATTTGTATTTTATTTTATTTTTTAATTCTTCAGATTTTAGATATTTATTTTTGCATATTTAGTAGTATATCTATAGTTTATTGTTGTAGCACGAATGGGTTGGCTCTCGACTGAAGGACTACGCTCACAGAATACCAGGTGAAATAGCAGCATTATGCTGTTTTTCATATGGTGAGTGCGAGAGATTCGAGACCATTTTACTGAAAACGAGACATTCCATCTTAGACCCTGGAAGTGACAACGTCTATGGAGCATAGCATCCCCTTACAGGTGGACTGTGTGCTCGTTTTTCCCCTAATTCAAAAAATTATGTATTTTTTTAGAAGAGGAGGCAAACAAGCATACGTCTAACCTGATAGCAAGTGATTAACGCCACGCATGAACGCAACACCAGAGGAATCGCAGGTGCGTTGCTGGCCTTTTAGGTTACGTTGCGACAGTCACGGGTATGTTAGCACAAGGGAGGCCTCTGTTTTTGCGTGGACGTTGTTGTACTAGTAATATTTTGTATGTATTTAATTCCTCTTAAGTACTTCCAATTTTTTGGACGCTACTTGTATCGCCGTGGTCGGAAATATTCGATTGACGTTTTAACAAATTGTAAAATGCTTATAATATTATCCATGCCCAGAAATAATAATTTTTTTTTCGGTAGGTGTAAAGTAACAACTAAATTTTGTGTATCTCCGCAATTTTATTTGTTTATTTTAATTATTCATAGTGTACAGCACTTAATATTTGTTAAGTATACTGGGTGGCGCTTAGGTTATCACGTTAAATAGCACAGCAGTTAATAAGTTGATATATGTCTGTTAAAATAATAAAATAAACAATAATAAAAGAAAATAAAATTTTCAAACAAAATAAATAGCGTAAAAATTGACAAGAAATAAATCACCTTGATAATATTAGTTTACTGACCTGAAGTGACTCTGTAAAGGGCAACGCCGCACAGTGCTCACGCGACATCGACATAGGTAATTATAATACCTACACTTGCCCATAATTAGGCATGCGTAGGGCGATGCTAATCCGATGTTATCAACGAATCACAAATTTAATGGTATTGTTTGTATCCAAATAATCACTTTAATCTTGAAATCACCAAGTTTAATAATCAAAACAAATCAAAATTTAAAAAAATCATATCAATCTATTCCGATCACGTAAAATTGATACGAGGCATCTTTAAGGCGTTAAAATATAGCGTGCAATTGCGCACGGGCTGTCACACCACTAAGTTATTAAATATGATTATCTAGCGTATTATTAACGTGTTCTGTCACAAATAATAAATACAATACAGTAAAAGAAAGCGTCCAATTTCGCACAAACTGTCACACCACCTTATCACAACTATTATTACCGTATTAACGTGTCCTATCACAAACAAATTAAGAAACTTATTAAATGTCCACAAAACAAAACAAAACAACAATTAAAACTCAAAGGACGTACGCGAAAACGAAAATTAGGTCAAGCGACCATGAACTATCCCAAGGACGCCGGCGTCGGACTGTGACTTACTTTCTTACTAATCGTCGCACGCGCCATAGAAATATGAATTTCGACACCCGTCCCATTTATTGTCACTTCGCGCATAGAGAATTATACCTTAACTCCTTTATTTTAAGTAGATTTTTAGCTTGAACTTGTTTTCGCACACCCGCAGCGCGGTCCTTTGTTTTAATTTCGCGCATAAAATTATGCCTTAAACTGTTAGCCGTGAGTACATTTTTTGCTTGATTTTTTACTTTATTTGAATAATTCGGATTGGCAACGTTTAAACTAGGTATCTTCGCCTTCAAAGGCCATGGGTCTTTGACCTTCTACTATTCATCAGGTGATATCTGTATACATTTACATGATGTTGTTTTATTAAAACGAAAAATGCTACCGCGACTAGAATGTTAATTGTTATATATTTTTTTAGTTGTGTATGTTTAAAGAACTTTATGTAGGATACGTCTTTTCATTTAATGTGATAACTTCATCGTCACTCAGTATATAAAAATACCATATATGCAATAAATTAGGCACCGCTAAGCTGCTACCACTTTTCTTACAAACTTCAAGTTGAGCATAACATTCAAAGAACATCTCAGTATGGAAAACATATTTGAAGTTCTTAAAACACAAGCGGCACTGGAGAAGATACTTAACCAGAGGTTAGATGAGTTTGAAGCAAGACTAGAGGGGTCATCAAAGGAGTTGAGCCTGAAGGACCTGAGTTCTGACTACAGCAACTTCAAGAATTTTGTTTGTTCAACATTTATACATTGCGGCAGCAAATTAGTCATCTAATTGTTAATGTGGATGCCATTGAAAGTAGACAGAAAGAAGTTTCTGCTGCTTGGAGGAGTGGTCGAGAATACCAATGAGAATGTACGTGAATTGGTAGCTTCAGTCATCACGAAGAATCTTGGTATCAACAATTGTTCTGGTCAGTCTCTGCAGGTATGTCATCGACTTGGCACATTATCTAATGGCCGCCCTCGTCCAATTCTCATAAAATTTGAAGACGCTGCATTTCATCGGGAAGTATGGGCCAAGAAAGCCTTACTCAAGGGTAGCCCATATGTGTTGTCAGAATATCTAACGCGAATGAGGCAGTCTTATTCTTGAGGCTCGCAGGCACTTCGGTATTAGGAATGTGGACCTTGGACGGGGTGATAAATGTCAAGCCTGACAGGATCCCGTTCCAAAGTGTTTACAACAAACGATCTGGAGAAGCTGACAACCCAACACAAAAGCTGACGAAGAACGTGGTAACCCGCTTCCAGTCTCAGATGCTACCTCCAAAAAGAAGGATCTAAATCCAGGACTACAACAACTACTGAAGTGTGTAGTCAAGAAATTGTGATTTATCGTAACTGTTTCCTAATATACATAATTGCCTTGTATTTTACGATCATTAACATTCTTACTGTATTTATAACTTTTAGATTTAATTTTATGGTTTCGGTTTTGACTTTTGAGGTTATGTTTAACTTTACATCATACGAAATTTAAGACTGTAAACAAATAACATATTGTTTGTGTCAAAGTCACACGTCAAAAACAAACAATTATAGTGTATGTAATTCCTCTAAAAATTATAGTTAAAGTGTTTAGACCATAGATTAAAAAAGACGCAATGGTGTGGTCATTAATTGATATTCTGTAATTGTCACCAAAGAGTATATAATCACACGTTTTAATTGTAACGTTTTAATCTTCTCATAATTAATATAGATAGTTTTATATTAATTAGTACATACTCTTGTGTCTTGTATAAATGCAAAACGGTAATTAATCACGGCCTTACTTATAGTCGAAGTTCATCGCTTACCTGAGTTAATAATTATCATTATATTAAACACCCCTTTATAGTTTAAAAGATGAGAGCAACTTTAATTATTTCTTAAATTGACGAAATGAAATATGAGTATGGCAGTGCTTTTTCATTGACTGTTTAAAATATTTGTGATAGATAATAATTTTTTTTTTTTTATAGATGTAAACTTGATTAATATTTTAAGGTACCGGCAGGTAACACAAATAGTGATTAATTAAAATTTATAAAATATAACTAAAATATAATCTTTCATAATAGTTTCATTGTTTTATATTTATATATATATACAAATATAGTATATATATATATGTTTATATACAGATATATATATATATATATATATATATATATAAAGTTTATTATATATAATATATATATATATATATAAATATATATATATATATATATATATACAGGGTGTTTTTGAAACGCTCCCGAAAACGAAGACAGACGACAGTACTAACTATATCTTAGATGATGGGTGAAATATAAAATCGATCCTGATGAAAAAAAAATCATCTTTTCACAACGTTTTATTAGCTTTATTCACGCTCCATCGTTAGTATAAATCATCGTGTTAAATAAAACGTTAATTTCATTAAAATAAAACATGAAAATACTTAAACATTAAAGCAGCAATGGAATTTAAAATAAATAAACCATAAAATCAGCTGACTAGGGTCAATATCCGCGTCGAAGCCAAACTCAACGTCACGTAAAAAGAACGCTGAGCGATAGTGGAGGGGGTGTGTCTGCGCATGGGTACAGTCACGTTTTAAAGTACTACATGGTACTAGGCTGTTGTTTTATAATATTATAATAGTAATTAATGGTTTTATTGTAGAATCATAATAGGTACTTTACTAGCTACTTAGAACTTTGAAGAGGTTGAAATTCAAAATGGATAATGTTTGCTTGAGCATTATTTTTATTTCTATCGTAATAAAGTAGTTTGTAACAAGAAAACTTAAGCTAAGGGTGACACGCTGTCCATTATACCATTGGAACATGGAACATGGAAGCCAAATGTCGATGGTGTATTGGTGTTACTGGATGCTATCATCATCACTCATCAGAATCATCATCATCAACGAATGATAAATGTTTCCGTCATCAGGTTGACCACATGGTAATTTTTTCGGTATTCTTCCTCAATACATTTAACTTTACTGCACAATTTTCCCATTCACCTTCTATTTACCTTTTCGTTCACTAGTTCAGTCATAAAACAATAGATATAAATAATTTTTCTTTCCTTAAAACCATCGTCGCGCGTCGTGCAAAGAAATGTGTGCGACTGTACATTGGGAAACATCGCTTTTCAAAGCGCGAAGAATGAGGAACCAATAGCGTGCGCGCACAGTAATACTGGCGAGTCCCCGTCGCGCCCCTTCGTACCACGCGCTGCCGCCGCCCGGCCGACTGTGTGTCACCTCGCGTCAGCGCCAACATATAAATTTCAAATTTACCTACTAAGATTTGTTTGCAAGCGACATAAGAATTAGAGGCGGCAATTACAATAAAACTTGCAAGTAATTTTAATAGTTTTGACGTACCTCTTTTCAAATCAAAGTATTGGATGGATTAAAACGGAAAGTCAATAAAAGTAAAGTAAAATAATTATTTTTAGATTAATTACCTGTCGATCATAATTGCAATTGATTTTAACTATTAAATTATTCAATACCATTTTATTTCTATTTTCTTGTACAAAATCAAAGATAACCAAACCCAAGTAAGTACGTTTATTAATTTCAATATCATTTTTGTAGTAACTGCTTGTTTCGTCAGGGTACAATTGATTGTCTAATTGTATTAAAAATTACAACTATAACTTCTAAATTCCATATGAAAGAGTAGTCGTAGGGATCATATGGAAACTAAACTTATAAAATAAAAGTTGGCAATGTCATAACATTTGACGGTGTGGGAATGTCAAAGTGTAGGCTTCAGTTTTAAGGATTAATTATTGATTTTAGTTTTGAGACAGTTCCGTGTTGACTTTGGACACGCATGCAAGCGACAGTTCAATTGTTTTTTATTAAATTATTATTACACTTGGTATTACCTACTTGTTATTACGTGTTATTCTTGTTGTTACGTTTTGTGTTTCTTTTTTGTTTTAATAATGCCTAACGCGTACGTTTATAGTGCTCGTGAATACGGCAACATGTTAATGTGCCTTGAGAAGTTTCGCGGAATGCTTCGCGCATTATGAATTTACCAGAGAAATTCCGACCGCTCGACACCCAGCTGACTCTCGTCTGATAACAGCAGCATTTCAGGAGTGTTGGAAAATCGGCCCATTGCTCCAGTAGCGGCAGGAGGTGAAGTCAAATGACTGTTCACTCCGAGGAGCGCATTTTAGATGTCGTTCGCCGGTATCCGAACCTAGGCACGAAGTATCGCTAAATTGTTAAGACGTCGGGATGGAACAAATGTGTCATACTGTTCAGTTCACAAAGTGTTAAAGCGTAACCGAATGCGGCCACAGTGCACAAAGTGCTTTAGTTCCGGCGATCACGACCGCCGACGAGTCTTCGTTGGTTATTAGACCAACAACAACGTGTGCCTGGTTCCATTGAGCACGTTATCTGGACGGACGAGTCGACATTTACCAGAAACGGCATGTGGAACCGAAGAAATACACGTGTATTCAGAGGTTAACCCGTACGCTGTTCGACAAACCGGGCACCAAACCCGATGGTCGGTTAATGGGCAGGTTTATTTAAGGATCGCATACTGGGACCAGTGTTTCGCCACAGCGACTTAACGGACAGGGATACTAAACTTTATAAATGAACAGTTGGTTGACATTTTAGACGACCTATCTTTGGATGAATATCGCCGTACATGGTTCCAGCATGATGGTGCACCTATACATGTCGTGAGGTTCGTCCGTGAGCGCCTTACCGAATTATTTGATGATCGCTGGATTGGCAGACTAGGACCACACGCTTGGCCACCTTGCTCACCAGATCTGACCCCGTTAGACTTCTTTCTGTGGGGGTGTGGAGAAAGGGTTTTAATCGTGAGTGTGATAGTGCTGACGAAATGCGCCAAAGGATCGTGGATGTTTTCGACAAACTACGTGCGGACTGTGTCGAAGACCACACGATAATGCCCCTGCCTGCATGAGGAGACGCAACACCGAGCCCACATCTGCCTCAAAATGAATGGAGCACAATTTGAGCCGCATCTCATAAGACCACGGAGGATTTAGAGCGGTAAACTGTTTCATACCTATTTTTTAAATAACTTGGTACTGAACTGATCTGAATAGGTACATAACTGAATACATCAGAATAATAAACATACCTACACGATGAATAAAACGCATAACTCTAACCTTGTTAACTTTTCATTTAAGTATTTTTTCATTAGCGGGAATCGAACCAGTTATTTGGTTTATTTAACCTGTGAATTTGAATTAAAGTGGCTACGTGGAGACAAGCACAGTGGCAAAATAGTGTTAAGAAGATAAGTTAGGTATTTAGACAAGTGTTGTAAATTATTATGTGTTGTGGTACCATCATAAAGCGGGCCGCGAATTCGGCGTTCGCGCGTACATTGACCCTAGTCAGCTGATTGTAATTCAGTAATTCCACTGCTGCTTCTATGTTTAAGTATTTTCATGTTTTATTTTAATGAAATTAACGTTTTATTTAACACGATGATTTATACTAACACGATGGAGCGTGAATAAAGCTAATAAAACGTTGTGAAAAGATGATTTTTTTTTCATCAGGATCGATTTTATATTTCACCCATCATCTAAGATATAGTTAGTACTGTCGTCTGTCTTCCTTTTCGGGAGCGTTTCAAAAATACCCTGTATATTATTACCTATTTTTTTATTTACTATTATTATTAATAATAGATTAAATGTCATCAGATGAAGACTCATTTTATTCAGCATGTTCTTCTTTAACATCACTTCAGCCACAGACGATTCTTTTTCGTTGATGGGTAATTATTTGCACACGAAATTCGCTCTACAAATTACTTAAATATATGTCATATAAATGCGTGCCATCCCTGCCCATTATTCAGATCTGCTTAACACATTTTCTTCGCCATACATCCATGCTCTACTTATTTCCGAATCTTGGCTTAAACCTCCCTTTCTTCCACGCTGTACAGTCTTCCTGGATTTGTACTTTATACGCTCTGATCGCACTGGCAAGGGTGGTGGTGCGTAGCCATTTACTTGCATCGGATATGCATATGATGTCATTGCAATGTCACTGGCAGGAGGATCTGTTGAGTACCTATTCCAGAAGTAGATATTAAGGGTTTGAGAATCGTGCTCGAAATTGTTTACGTCCTCCTTCAACTGATTATTTTTCCCATATTGAATCTGTGATCGACTCCATCAGCACAATTAACAAACATATAATAATAATGGGTGATTTCAACACTAAGTTACTAAAAGATTCCCTCAGAGTCGCAAACTCAAAGCTATCATGGACTCAGCAGATCTCTATATTTCACCATCTGGTCCAACTCACCACAACGTGGACCTCCGAAGATTCATGGATAGACATCGTTTGCACTGGTTCAGCGGATCATGTTATATATCATGATCAACTGGCTGCTCCGGCGTTTTCGCGACACGATCTTTGGTCATGTCGTATAAAATAAAGCCCCCTAAGTCAAGACCAGTAATTGTGTATTTACGTAATTTTAATAAAATTGACACCATTCGACTAGACCGCGATGCTAAGAATATAGAATGGGGCCCATTACTGGAGGCAAATAATATTGACGACAAAATTGTTTATTTGAACACCCAAATTCTCACCTTATTCGATAGGCACGCTGTTCGAGTAGTCAGGTTACGCTGACCTCCTGCACCTTGGATAACTGATGAAGTGCGTAGAATGGCAAGAAGAGATCGAGCTTTTCACGTTTTTAAAAATAATCCGTATAGTCTCACCTTTCAACACTATAAGTGAGCACGAAACCGCTGTAACCAGGTGGTAAGAACTGCCAAACGCCGTTACATCCACAATAGTATTTTAAACTCTTCTACAAACATATGGAAGTTCCTTAATTCTGGGATCTGGAAAATCACATTCCAATCCTCTCAACCCCAAATATTTCACTCAATGACTTAAACATACACTTTCTTCTGCTTGCGTCTGCACTATTCCACCAAAGTTACGAGTCTCCAGGAACTTAACTCCATGCCTTTGTTATCGAGTAATTCTTTCAACTTCAGTTCAGTGACTGTTGAGGATACTAGAAAAGCCATACTTTCAATAAAATCTTCCGCAACCGGCTATGATGAGGTGAGCAGATCTATGATACTTCTCATACTCGATATAATTTCTCCAGTTCTCACCACATCATCAATTTCTCACCGGTGTCTTCCCAAGTTATATAAACGCTTTTGTCTTGCCCTTGCTAAAGTACCAAATCCATCGCTTCCTTCCCATTTTAGACCTATTTCTATACCGTTTCTTTCCAAAGCACTTGAATCATTGGTACAAAAACAAGTCACCTCTTTCATTTCAAATGCAACTTTTAGTACATATCAGTCTGGCTTCCGTCCGGGACACAGTACAACCACAGCATTACTTCAAGTTACAGAAGACTTTAGAGAGGGCATGAGAGGTCATGTTTGACTGTTCTTGTCCTTATTGAATTTTCAAACGCATTCAATTGTGTCGATCACGACTAACTCCTTGGATTACTTTCACGACTATTCTCCTCGTCAGTACTGAACTGGTTTTCCTCTTATTCGCGGTCGCCAGCAGGCTGTTCACTCTGGTCAGGATTTTTCCGACTGGTGCGATCTGTTCTCTAGGTGTACCGCAAGGCGGCATTCTTCCTATCTTGTTTTCGGTGTTTATCAATCTTCTAACTACCCATCTTCAATGTTCTTACCACCTCTATGCTGACGATCTCCAATTATACTCACAAGCGACCTTGGCTGAAATTGATACTGCTATTGCAGCTGTTAATCGTGACTTAAAACGTATTTCAGATTGGTCACAGCGCTATGGTATAACAGTAAATCCCAGTAAATGCCAGGCTATCATTGGGAGTCGTCGATTGGTGTCACACACAACATATCTGAACTACCATCTATTCACTACGAAAACTGCATAATTCCATTCAGTTCTAATATCAAGGATCTAGGTTTGATTATCAACCGTCTCTTAGTTGGACATTACAGGTATCAGAGTATGTCGTAAAGTCACAGCATACTTCGTTCCATCATCTATCGCCTAAGTTCTTTCTACCTCCTTCAACTAAACTTCTTCTCGTCCAATCTCTAATTCTTCCATTATTTGACTATGCCGATGTTTGTCTCACTAATATTTCTCAGGAGCTGCTAAACAGGTTGGAAAGGTTACTTAACAACTGTATTCGATTCATCTTTGGCCTGCGAAAATATGATCACGTTTCAGAATTTCGCTCTCAGTTAAAGTGGTTGACTATACGCCAACGCAGAGATTTCCGAATCTTGTCCACCCTGTTTACAGTTCTTAATAATTCTTCTTCACCCCTTTATCTAAAAGAAAGATTTCAATTTCGTAGTGACACTCATTCCCTCAACCTCCGTTCTTCACACAGTTTATTACTGTCTACCCCTCTCCATCCTTCTGGGTTTATGTCAAATTCTTTCACAGTTACTTCCATCTCCCTCTGGAACAAATTGCCTGTTGACCTGCGAACAATACCTGCCAAAAATGTTTTTAAACGAAAACTATACGAGCATATCCGTAGCCTACAAAGTTGAGTCAACTTACTTTATATGTTTATAGTAATTAAATATACATTTATTGAGATATATATTTATAAATGTGTGTATTTATTTATATATGTGTATCAATTATATATATTTTATATATATGTGTATATTATATGTATGTGTTGCATGTATATATTTTAACTTAATTTGATTTTAACTACTTAACTGCCCATAACTCACTCTCTGTTCTACCCAAGGTTAGCTGGTAGAGAATGCCATATAGCATTAAGCTCGCCTTTTGTACACATATTTGGTGCAATAAAGAATAAATAAATAAATATGTCTTATATAGTTTTTTTTTATTATTATCGTAAAATTTGTAATGGTTAATGTAAATAAATGTATAAAATTAAAATATTTATTTAATTATAAAAAAGATTAAAAATATTATTTATTGTAAATTGAACCAGGCCTCTGTCACTCTTGCTACCTGCTTGAAATAATTACCTACAATCGCGAGGCGCACCAGGGGTAGATCGCAGTCGGGGCTAGCGGGTTCTAGGCGATTGAATGTTAAAGTTTTTTTTTAACGCTGTTTACGTAAATAGTTTTTTGTAAATACTTGTTGAAATACCCGTCGAAATAGTTTTTGTTTAGTGTTTAGTATATTTAATTGTAGGATAAAATAGTTGAAAAAGTTTTAATGTAATTTAAGAATAATATGTATATTACCTATCTATTTGATAAATTATAATGGCAAAACGTCGTTCCTACTATAATTGTTGGGATGGATGGATGAGCAATGGAATTAAAGAATACAGATATATCATTTTAAGTTACCAGGATAATGAAAGGTGAATTTATTTCATTTTTGTTAGATAGGTACTTATAGCGAAAAAAAAGAATTAAGTAATTTAACTACAGAAGTAATACCAAGTACTTTATTACAAAACTTAGTTGAAATTTCCTTTACTACCCAGGTACCACTACATACCTACATACTCGTCTTTGTAATTAAAATATTTTAGTTATAATAGCACAAAATTCTGAAATTAAAATTTTGTTTACAAGATTTTTAACTAAGTAGATTACGATCATATTTCTGTTAGGAATCGTATTTCGGGTTTATTTGTTGTTTACGCTATCTACCTATATGAACAGCATCGCGATTCCCGACGAATGGCCTTCCAAGATGCATGCGTTGGTCATCACAGAACTCACATAGGTAGTAGATAATATGGTCGAATATAGTCAGAATAGGACCTTTTCAGATCAGTTCAGTACTAAGTAATTCAAAAAATTAGGTATGAAACGGCTTACCGATCCTCCGTGGCCTTATGAGATTCTCAAAACATTAATATGTTGCCGTATTCACGAGCACTATAAACGTACGCGTTAGG
>JAGSMP010001999.1:0-33092 GCA_029286625.1 Parnassius orleans
GTTCAGTACTAAGTAATTCAAAAAATTAGGTATGAAACGGCTTACCGATCCTCCGTGGCCTTATGAGATTCTCAAAACATTAATATGTTGCCGTATTCACGAGCACTATAAACGTACGCGTTAGGCATTATTAAAACAAAAAAACACAAAGTAACAACAAGAATAACACGTAATAACAAGTACGTAATACCAAGTAATAACAATAAAATTTAATAAACAAAACCAATGAACTGTCGCTCGCGCATGTGCCGAAAAGTCAGCGCGGAACTGTCTCAAAACTAAAATTAATAGTGAATCCCGCAAACTGAAGCCTACTGCGTCCTAACTAACGTCCTTGCGGTAAACACTTTGAACATTCCCAGACCGTCAAATGTTATGACATTGCCAACTTTTATTTTATAAGTTTAGTTTCCATATGATCCTACGACTAGTCTTTCATATGGAATTTAGAAGTTATAGTTGTAATTTTTTAATACAATTAGACAATCAATTGTACCCTGACGAAACAAGCAGTTCGTTACTACAAAATGATATTGAAATTAATAAACGTACTTACTTGGGTTTGGTTATCTTTGATTTTGTACAAGAAAATAGAAATAAAATGGTATTGAATAATTTAATGGTTAAAATCAATTGCAATTATGATCGACAGTTAATTAATCTAAAAATAATTATTTTACTTTACTTTTATTGACTTTCCGTTTTAATCCTTCCAATACTTTGATTTGAAAACAGGTACGTCAAAACTATTACAAATTACTTGCAAGTTTTATTGTAATTGCCGCCTCTAATTCTTATGTCGCTTGCAAACAAATCTTAGTAGGTAAATTTGGGGAATTCCCATATGTTGGCGCTGACGCGAGGTGACACACAGTCGGCCGGGTGGCGGCAGCGCGTGGTGAAGGGGCGCGACGGGGAATGCTCGCCAGTATTGTTGTGCGCGCACGCTATTGGTTCCTCATTCTTGCCGCGCTTTGAAAAGCGATGTTTCCCAATATACAGTCGCACACACTTTCTATGCACGACGCGCGACGATGTTTTAAAGGAAGGAAAAAATTTATTTATATCTATTGTTTTATGACTGAACTAGTGAACGAAAAGGTAAATAGAAGGTGAATGGGGAAAATTGTGCAGTAAAGTTAAATGTATTGAGGAAGAATACCGAAAAATTACCATGTGGTCAACCTGATGACGAAACATTAATCATTCGCATTGATGATGATGATTCTGATGAAGTAGCATCCAGTAACACCAACACACCATCGACATCCGGCTTCCATGTTCCATGTTCTAACGGTATAATGGACGGCGTGTCACCTAACTTAAGTTTTCTTGTTACAAACTACTTTATTTTACGATTGAAATAAAAATAATGCTCAAGCATACATTATCCATTTTAATTTCAACCTCAAAGTTCTAAGAAGCTAGTAAAGTAACTATTATGATTCTACAATAAAACCATTAATTACTATTATAATATTATAAAACAACAGCCTAGTACCATGTAGTACTTTAGAACGCGACTGTACCCATGCGCAGACACCCCTCCACTGTCGCTCATCGTCGTGACGGGACCTGTACGGAGCTAGATAAAAGAGTTTGGCTTCGACGCGGATATTGACCCTAGTCAGCTGATTTTATGATTTATTTATTTTAAATTCCACTGCTGGTTTAATATTTAAGTATTTTCATGATTCTTTTAATGAAATTAATGTTTGTTAACTATATCAACACGATGGAGCGTGAATGAAGCTAATAAAACGTTGTGAAAAGATGATTTTTTTCATCAGGATCGATTTTATATTTCACCCATCATCTAAGATATAGTTAGTACTGTCGTCTGTCTTCGTTTTCGGGAGCGTTTCAAAATACCCTGTATACAAAATCTTTAAATAAATATAAAATAATATAATATAAAAAAAAAAAACATGATGCATATTAAAATACATATTATACAAAATATCAATTACAGAGCGAAAGAGAGAGAAAACAAAAGTCGGATAAATCAATTCCTGTTAAAGAATTCTCGAACTAGTCTTTTAAAATAATGTTTGTTACTGGTTTTTTATATGAACAGGCAGGGCATTCCAGAGCAGTATGGACTGCACAGTAAAAGAGGAATTAAAGAAACCACTTATGTGGTGGAATACGAATTTTAAGACTATTTTGGGGACGGGAACTCTATCATGAGTAGAATATTGGTACTGAGTTATCCTTAAGATAAGAAGGAGAATTTGGGTCATTTAAAATTGAATATAGCTTTAAAATTCGAGCTACGCCTTTGACGAATAGAAAGCCAGTCTTTACTTATTGTTTAAAATTTATTGACAACAAAATTGCCGGCAAACTTCTTGAACATTGACCTTGACTACGCAGAGTCGGTTTTACATACAAAATGCGCGCAAACCTTCCCCACTACGCTTATTGTTCAATATGTTTGCCGGGAACTGGACAAATGATTTCAAGATTCATACTAAAACTAATAAATAATTTAAGATAAATTTATTTAAAGTAAATTTTCGAAATGGCGGCCATTAACTTCGATACACAGTCTACATCGTCTTAAAATATTTTAGTCTTTCGAAAAGCATTCGTATTTTCTTTGATTTTTTCTGCGCACTGTCTCAATTTTCCCCATTCATTTTCCGAATTATTTCTCTAGCATACACCATCTCTTTGTAGAATCCCAAAAAAAAATCCATAGGGTTTAAATCTGGTGAGCGTGCAGGCCATTCGATTGGCCCTGCACGCCCAATCCACCTTCCTGGGAAAGTTCTGTTGAGGTGCTCACTTGTCTTTCTTCAAAATGGCAAGGAGCACCGTCATTTTGAAATATCATATCCCTCCTCGTTTGTAAATTAACTTCAAACAATAAACCATTTAGGTTATTTTGTAGAAAGTTCAGGTACTGGGACCCGTTCAACCTAGCCGACAATTCAAAGGGCCCAACCATTTCCATTTATGACTCCTGACCACATGTTGATACTAAAACTGTTCTGAAAATTTGACTGCCTTGCTTATTTTGGGTTTTCAATGGCCCAGCTATGATAATTGTGAATGTTAAGGTGAAATTACACGGTTCAATCAAATTGAATCACTTTGGTTGAATGGAGCAGAAATGAAAGGAATACTGTTTACACGGTATCTGAAAATGAACTGTTCACACATATTCTCCGAAAGATGTCGTCGAATGAGGTCGTACGTTTAGGAGTTGCAATAATATGTGATCATTTAATAAAAGAATTATCAAAAAGAAGCTAAGGAAACGCCGTCGTTGGTGGGTGCGATCATGGGTATTAAGAAGGCAAGCCTTAGAGCGTCAAACCGTCTATTGAGAGAATTGGCAGAAGAGGATCCAGATGCATACCTCAATCATCTTCGCATGAATGAAGCAAAATTTGATGAACTTCTTACAATGGTTACACCGTTAATTCAGAAAGAAAATACTATGATGAGGGATGCTTGCCCGCAAGAGTGAAATTGCAAATCATTCTCAGACATCTTGCTACTGGGGATTGTTTTGGATCATTGGAAGCATTATACAGAGTACCGAGATGCTCAATATCATCTTTTTCGAAGCAGTGTGAAGCGATATGGATAGTACGAGTACTACGAGATTTTATTGTCAGTAAAATATAGTGTAAATAAAACAAATGAATTAAGTAAATTTAGTGTATTCTTTTAACCCTATAGTTGGCAAGAATATTTTTGTAAATATTCGTTGTTCTTGCTATATACAGGGTGTTTGGTGGGTGGTCCGACAAACTGAAATGGGAGATAGAGGTTCGTTAGGCATATTTTCTTAGTAAATTTTTTTCCATCTCTTACCATTTTTTTAATTGAATTTTTCAAATTTTTGTAATTATCCCAATTTTCTAGTATTTTGGTTCAATAACTTCTACTATTTCTAGTTTTCTACCATTTATTTTATTTTTCCCAAGTATAATGATTTGTATAATTAAAAAGATTTAACGCCCAAAAGCATAAGAAAAAATACTTACGATACATTGAAAGTGAACAAACGAGAAAATAATTGTAAACCTCTAAGTTTTCTCAGCCCCAGAAAAATAAATAAAATTGTTGAGTAATTTAAAATGGCCTTAAAACTTTCCTGATTTACCTCTTTCTATCGGTATATCATATGTCAAATAAAACTTTAGATTATTTAACAAAATCATTGATAATTGAATGTGAGGGCGGGGAATTAAAATATTTCCTTAGGACCCAGGTCCTACAGCTACCAGCTCATACAGGCCTATTGTATATTTAATACAAAAAAGTTAATGGTTGTGTCTACACTACACTAACCAGGGTCTTGCTCAATAATAATAAAAAAATAAGTACTAGTAATTTTTTACTAAATTTACAAATATTGTTCAAAATATCCTCCTACATTATGCAGACACGCTCGATATCTTCGACGTATTTCAGTCGTGGTAGTTTTTAATCGTATTTCTTCTTTCATAATATGAAAAGCAGCATTTATTTTCCAATCAACTCTTCTTTTGTTTGTATTTCATTTTCGTATACAATTTCCTTTGCTCGGCCCCAGACATAAAATCCAGTGGAGTCAGATCTGGGGATCTCGCAGGCCATTCGATAGGTCCGAGTCTCTATCCACGTGTTCAAATACCGCATCTAAATATTCCCTCACGGTTCTGCGATAGTGGGCAGGGCAGCCATCGTTTTGAAATATTATTCTTGTGTCCTCATTCATTATTGGTACCTCGCTCATTAGTTCCGGGAGATCATTTTGTAAAAAATGTAAATAATTATCTCCGTTTAAATTATCAGGTAGATAATGAGGACCGATTAAATATCTTCCGATCACACCTGCCCACGTTAACACTAAACCGTGTCTGATGCGATATTTGTCTCGTTTTACGTGGGTTTTCATCTTTATCTGACCAATAATGTAAATTATGTTGATTGAAAATGCCTTCTCGTGTAAACTTCGACTCGTCGGTCCATAAAATGCTCTTCAAAAATTGATTATCGTCGACATCTTTGTGCAGTATAAAGCTGCAAAATTCTGTACGCCGTGCAAAATCTCCTTCCACGATACCTAGCACAAAAAATAGTGTAAGTTACTCACTTTAAAATGTATGAAATAATTAATAATGTATAAGATAAACAGTAATTTTATAAAAAGAAGAAATAATAAGTACCTTGCACTGGGGTGAGGTGAAATGGGTGCTTGCAATGGTTGCGGAGAACCGACCACACTTTCCATACAGAAAAGCCGAGTTCAGTCGCAAGCCGCCAAGATACGCTCATCCACAGCAACATCAAGTGGTCTTCCACGTACTCCTGGTTCCCTGTGTTCAATTTTGCCAGTTTCGCCTTCTATAAGTATTTGCAAACGTATCGGCTAGGCAACCTTCTCGTGGGATACAGCTCTCCATAAAGTCTACGTGCTCTGTGGCCGTTATTTAGGCCCGGCCATAAACCAAAAGCATATCAGCGTATTCCTGGTTAGTAAAATAAGTGCGTTGAGCCATAATCACTGCAGTATTTTGAATTAAGTTTGAACACTACCGTCCGAAAACAGAAACAAATAACAAACAAAACTTAACAATCAACGAAACAAAACTAAACTCAACGAAACTGTTCAACAATGAATGTCGAAAAGAACTCAAAGTAGCTTCAGAGACAGTCAAATCGACTAAATTAAATAACAACAGAAGCAGGTAGCTGATCCGCGCGTCGTAACTTCGCCTGTACCACCAGAAAGAGACAACATCTACCTGGCTCACGCACGTGAAACCATAAAAACCAGTTTAGGGTGCCCTGGCAATTTTACGGAACTTGTAATATTTTAATTCCCCGTCCTCATTTGATTATCAATAATTTTGTTGATAATTTAAAGTTTTATGTAACATGTGATATACCGATAGAAAGAGGATGAAATAAATTTTTTTTATGGCCATTTGAAATTACTCAACATATTTGTTTATTTTTAAGGGCTGGAAACTTAGGGCTTACAATTTTTTCTCGTTTGTTCACTGTGTCGTAAGTATTTTTCTTATGCCTTTTAGGCTTCAATCTTTCTTTTAATTTAAAAAATATATTTCTTAGGAAATTAAAAACATGGTAGAAAACTAGAAATAGTAGAAGTTATTGAACCAAAATACTAGAAAATTGGGATAATTACAAAAAATTTAAAATTCAATTAAAAAATGGTAAAGATAGAAAAAAAATTTACTAAGAAAATATGCTTCTAACGAACCATCTATCTCCCATTTCAGTTTGTCGGACCACCACCAAACACCGGTATATTGGATCTTGGGTTGTTAAAACATATAGAAAATATTAAAAATCCAACATATATAATTTTGGAAATATAGCATGTGTTTTAAATGCACATTGCTAGCTGTCGAGTTTAGGCTATCATAAAAGCGTGTATCTTTAAATGCACATTGCTAGCTTTGTCGAGTTTACGCTATCAAAAAGCGTGTGCATTAAAATATACTTGCCATGTGCATTTTGAAAGTTTGTTTGAAAGAGGAAGTGCAGGTACAGCATCCGGCACCTTCCATGGAAACTAATATAAATGTTGATGAAAGTGAGATAAGCATGAATGAAATAGTGAAAGCGTTGAAAAGTATGAGATTAGGTAAGGCTGCAGGGTATGACAGGATTACCGTCGAGATGCTGAGGGCTGGACAGGGCATAGTGGCTAGTCAGCTGTACCGCCTTTTCAATTTGTGCTGGCGAAATGGGCAAGTACCGGAGACTGGTGCAAAGCCGTAATCGTGCCATTGTATAAGGGAAAAGGGTCACGGCAGGACTGCATAAATTACCGCGGTATAAGCCTTCTCAGCGTCGTCGGTAAATGTATGCGAAAGTGTTGATTGAAAGGGTTGTGAATGAAACAGACGAAAAAGTATGGGATACAAGCAGGATTTAGAAAGAATGGGATGTATGGATCAGGTCTTTTCCTTGCGGTGCATAGCCGAAAAGTGTTTGGCTAAAACAAGACGGTCTATTGCGCATTCGTGGATCTAGAAAAGGCCTATGATAGAGTAATGAGGAATGAATTGGTCAGCACTGTCCGTGAACCGTGTGAGCAGTATCCTCATACGAGCACTGCAATCTCTTTATAGGATTCTAGTGCTTGTGTAAGATAAACAGGGCCCACTGAATGGTTTAATATCGAAAAGGTGTTAGACAGGGATGTGTAGCGTCACCGTGGCTGTTTAATCTGTTCATGGACAATTGCTTGACAGATTTAAAAGAGAATGAAAGTGGGTTGAGAATGAATGAGTTACTCGTCAAATGTTTTCTCTATGCTGATGACCAAGTACTACTTGCGTCTTCGGCCGAAGAGTTACAGGAGATGGTAACTGCTATGAGTGGAGCTTTTGTTAGAAAGGGAAGAGATGAATGTAAAGACGAAAGTGATGGTGTTTGAAAGAGATGAGGCAGTGACAGACTGCAATATCGTGATTGGAGATGAACAAATTGAACAGGTGAAGGAGTTTGTATCTGGGTTCAAAGTTTACAAGAGATGGAAAGTGTGAGTGATATCGAGAAGAGTGAATGCAGGAATGGTGAATGGAGCTTGCACTCCTTTATGAGCAGTCGGAAGTTGTCTAACAAGGCTCGTTTGGCTGTGCATGAGGGGTGTTGGTTCCACACTCATGTACGGAAGTGAAAGTTGGGTATGGCAGAAGAAACTTGAAAGCAGAATAAATGCAGTTGAGATGAGAGCGTTAAGAAGTATGATAGGAGTTAAATTGGTGACAGGATAAGAAAGTGAGAAAGGAAACGTTGTGATTTGAAAGAAGATGTAGTGACAAAAATTGAAAAGGTATGCTGAGATGGTTTGGCCATGTCGAGAGAATGAATGAAGAACGATTGACGAAAAAAGTGTATAAGGCAGTGTGAATGAAAGTGTTGGAAGGGTAGACCTAGGAGGACGTTTCTCGACCAAATCAGGGACGTCTTGAAAAAGGCCAGGTCAAGAGTACCCTAAACCGAAGAGCATGTATGAAGGGAATAATGAAAGTGGACGAAGGAAACAAGTATGTAAGGATCAGCAAGTGGAAAGAAGTGGTCTCTGCCTACCCTACGGAAAGAGGCGTGATTATATGTATGTATGTATGCAGGGTTAAATAAAATATGCTTTTATCCAATCAATGTTTTATTAATATGAAATATATTATAAAAACTATCTGTTTTGCTTATATTGCCCATATTATTATCATAATCATTTAAGAGATCAAAATAAGTAAAAACATCAAATTCAACTTTTACCTTTAGATCAAGTCAAATCTATATTATCTTTGTTGTTAAACAATTATCACAAACTATAGTTACAACTATTTATCTATTAAGTATCGTATGTTTATTTATAAAGAAAAAATGCTACTAAAATAAGAGATCAACAATCAGTATTAAAGATATCAACAATCGTAACCTTTAAATCAAGGCATCACATGGTAAATAATGCTAAATAATCATCACAAATTAAAAAAAATATAATATTTTATATAGTTAAGGACTTTTAAAAAAAATGTAGTTAAAACTAGGTTTAGTAAAAAAATTAGGCTGACTTAGTGTGATAATCAAAAAAACAATTACGACCTCTACTAAACAAAGACGTACATTACATTTCACACATATGAATTTAGTCTGACTTTTTATGCATTTCTTGCATCTGCCTTTACTTGCAAAAGATGGCATGTGCCCAATTAGGTCCAATCGGCCATAGTCAGATGTTTGTGGTGTGACAAAATGCGCACCTCTAGAAGTATTAGCAATCTCCTTTGTTCTTTGAAATGTGTTAAGATCATTACTTATAGCACATCGAAAAACTTTGAGTTTCATATGCTTTTTACCTTTGTTTTCACGACGATAGATGAGCCATGCATTATTAACACATATGTCAAGAAGCTGTGAGCATAAAGGAATATACCAACGATGTGCTCGCATTTCAGTCCGATAAAGTGCAACAAGCATATCTGCAAGATCCACACCTCCCATATTATTGTTATATTCTTTAATTATGTTGGGACATGTAACAGGGTTTCTGCTTTTTGTGTTTTTGCAATATCGCAACACTTGTTGCACTGGTTGGGAGTGAGTGTACGTACTTGCCGCAGTGACACATTTAGTGTCAAACCATTTAACTACCGCTATTTTGCATTCATTAGAAACGACCTGGGCAAAAGATCCAACCCTCTTTTCTTTAAGTTTTTATCAGTCGGCAGTTTAGCTGCAGCCCCTCGAAGTCTATTTTGCCTTATAGTCCCTAAAGCGAAGATGCATATTCATTTCTCAAATGCTTCAGCAACTCCAGAAGTGAAAAATTGTCAAGTACAGCACTGAACAAGCTTGTTGTTTGATTGTTTGGATAAAGCTAATACAACTTTTGCGCCTAAACCCATGCCATTTTCATCTTCCGTAAAATCATGATAACGAAAAGTATCCTCTCCACCGTATGCCAAAAGTCATAATATACGGATACTCCTGCGCGAACGAATACTTTGAAACCCCATTTCCGGGGTTTATTTTAATATTGTTTACGTGAACCAGCTCGTGTACCTTTATAAGGCACCATCATTTCGTCAATGCTGAAACGATTTTCCTCTTCAATTTTGAGACAATTACGGCGTATACTTTCAAAAGATTTCTGACTTTAAAGTACCTGTCTCCATCATCTTGTAAATTATTAGCAAAGTGTAAATATCTTCGGATCTGTTGAAACCGTTTTAATGGCATTATGTTAGCAATTTTATTATAACGCAGCGTTTTACACCAATAATCTGTAAGCAGGCATGTTTACTACACCCATCAATAAATGTATCGCAATGAAATCCCTTATTTCATCCGTTGTGACATTAAGTGGTGTGCTTTTGTTTGCATGTGATACAAATTAGTTTGCTGGACAATCAATTCTATAAGGTCATCGTCAAAGAACATCCGAAAGTACTCTAACGGTGACCTAGATTGCAGTGATGGCGGGAACATTCTAACTTCAATATCTGCTTTACCTTTAAACGATTTCGTAAGTCCATTTTGTATCTATTCGCTTTACGCGCAAGTGCCTTTTGACAACAACTGTAGTTTTTTATTCGATCGAGCCACCAGATGGAGATGCAATGTTAAAATCATTTCGACCAGTTAATGGTGAAATTTGCGAAACGTTGAAAGCTGGTATAGATGAAATATTTGTAGCAGTGGACTTTGGTGTTTGATTTGCTGGTTTTGGCTATCTGAAGCAGTTGGAGCTGAAACTGAAGCTAGTATAGACAGTGAATCTGGACAAGATAAGATGGGGTCGATACTTGATGACATCGACCCCATCTTATCTTTTATTGATTGATGATTACGTACTATTTCTAGCAAGTTTTTTCATTTTATAGTTAAATGAGGATTCCAAACGATTTTACCTTGTATGTCGTAGACGCCGCGCACGCTCTGCCATCTTGTGACCTACTGTGCGTCCTGGTGTTGCCACTGCTCATCAATATTTTTGCGTAAGATATTATTACACTACACAATGTAAACAAAATAAATGAAAATATTCTTGATTTTTGCCTAGGATTTTTATAAAAAGGGTGCATTTAAATGCACATCGTCAAGTATAGGTTAATATTTCACAATATGTTTCTCATAGCTGTTTGGAGTTTTCTTGAGTTGTGGGCAGTATCTCACTAATTTGTTGAGTGTTTATGGGTGTTTGGACCTCATGATGATCATAAGTTTGAATAGGTGCAATTGGAACTGAGAAATGGACGAAGGATATTGCTCATGTTGATAAGTATCTGGAGACATTACATAGGTATAAGAACTATGTGAAAACGATGATGAACGAGTAGAATCATGAGGGATGTATTAATGAACTGCAGCCGTTCCTGCACCATGACTTCTTGTAATTTCTGTTGACAAATCAAAGCTCGATGTAGTGGCATTCGCTTTAACTGCACAGCAAACTTCTACAAAATAAGTCAAATTCATCTTCGGTGTTATTTTTAGCATCATCGCTAATGATTTTCAACTGCTTTATAGCCTTGTCTATTGGTGTATCACTGCATCTTTCCGGTTTCTCGGCGCATGAGATATATTCGCGAGAGGCTGTTCATCTTTTGAGGTCTGAGAACGCTATCTTTTGCTTGGAGGTTTCCTGACTCTGTGTTTTCATATTCTGTCACCTGTGACTGCTGCTCTGGGATGTCCTGTAAATAAAATTATGATTTTGTTTCAGGTTCCACAAAGGAAAGTGAATGGAGAAAGATAATGAATAGTTTTACAAGACGTGGAATTTTCCAAACTGCTGTGGAGCCATGGATGGAAAGCTAGTAAAGATAAGATGCCCGCCAAATAGTGCTTCTGAGTATTTTGATTACAAAAAAATTTCAGTATTATTTTATTCGCTGTCGGCCAATTATAATTTCATTTACATAGATGGGAACTAATGGAGCAAATGATGCTTGCGTTTTTGAAAATCAACATTGAATGAAGCGATAACCGCAAATCTATTAAACATGCCAAATGAAGGTGTTTTCAGCAGATGATGCATTTCCTCTGAAAACAAATATTTTGAAACCCTATAATACAAGAGGGAATTCAACGAAAACGCAAAGTTTTCAACTATCGGCTATCCAGAGCAAGACGCGTAGTCGAAAATGCATTTGGCATATTAGTAGCAAAATTTAGAATATTTGAAAACCCATCCCACTCACTGTGTCAAAAGTTGAACAGTTAGTAAAACGCGCTCTTCATAACTGGCTTAGAAAACAACCCCAATATTAACTTACAACATTCACTGAGAGAGAGGATTGGGAAAAGGATGTATTATCCCAGGAGAATGGCGACAAGTACCATCCGAAGCGATTGTGGGCATACCGCAAACCAGGCTGAAATCATACTGAAAACGCCCGCAGAGTGCGAAATATGTTCGCAGAAAAATTCATCACTACTGACATTGTACCGTGGCAATTGCAAATGATAAGAAGAGTAGAATAATTTTCAATCTGTTTTATGTATTTGTGTAAGATTGTTTAAAAGCTTGTAATAACTATTGTGTTTTATTTAAATACTAGCTTTTAACTGCGGCTCCGCCGCGTGGATGTCGGCTATCGCAACAAGTATGAACACATTACCCTCCTGTTGGACTCCATCGTAGTCGGTTAAAAGTAGCCTATGTTACTCAGGGTTAGTGTAGCATTCTAAAAGTGAAAAAATTTTGAAATCCCAGTAGTTTCGGAGCCTATTCAATACAAACAAACAACTAATCGAATCTTTCCTCTTTATAATATTAGTGTAGAGTAGCGGTTCGCTCCAGCTTCGCATGGGTTTAATATATTAATTTAAATAGTAGGTACTCACGAAGTTAGATGTGCCTTCCCTTGGAACACATACAGCATTCAAAAACTCATCCGCTTGTTTAAACCAAAACAACTTTGGAACATAAATATCATCTGTGGAACAACCGCTTTTGGTCGATCGTTTTATTTTCGCTAATTCACAAGTATAACGGGTACGTATACTTTTAATTTTAATTTTATGTCTTCTCGGTTACACCGCTAATGTTCAAATCTTCAATTAGCGATTTAATAGCATTTCCACGACAATCTCGGTTTTTATAACCACTCCGTTTTATAATTCCATAGACACGTATACTTTTTAAAATGTTCCAAGAACAGATGCGTGTGTTCTTCCTTCCATTTGAAAACCATTTCAGGTGTAGTAGGTAGGTAATTGTCCAAAATACGCCCTTCCTCGACACTGTGGCGCGCACGACTGATAAAAGTGAATCGTTCAATTCTTGTGTTTACACATTTTTCATTCATCCGCGTTGAAGATTGAACGCTAAAAGTGAAAATATTGAGCATGTTCAATTCTTTCAACGTAGAACGACAACATTCAATGACATTGAATGATTCACTTATAAGTTTATATGGATCAATTTGGTTGCTTCATCCAAATTGAAAGACAAAAGTGAACCGTGTAATTTCACCTTTAAAGACGCCAGTCCTTTCAAACCGGGATTCATCCAGAGTATCTTGTTAAAAATCCGGGTCTTCCGCAGATCTTTCCAGCATTATTTGGCAGAAAGCAACACGTCTTGGATAGTCTGCGTCGTTGTTGTTGAACACGCTGAATATGAAACGCGTGATATCCCTCTGGAAAAAAATTATTAGTATTTTTATTGTAGGTTGTCATTGTACGCAATACTAGAGGTACGTACCGATAGAGCACGTGAAAGTGAAACTAAAAGTTGGGATTCGCTAGAGTGACTGATGGTCACTCTTCGATCTGCCAACACAATATCTTCGACTTTTTTCACGTTGTCTTCAGTGAGGGACGTGGATGGGCGTCCTTCGCGATGTTCATCTTCAGTGGATGTTCTGCCCAGTTTAAACTCCTTGGCCCAGCGTGCAACTGTAGAATATGGAGGAACAGAGTCCCCCAATGTTTCCACTAAGTCACTGTGTATGTCTTTTGAAGACATTTTTTCAAACAGAGGTACTTGGTGACAGCTCTAATTTCGTTTTCTCCATGTTGATGTTATCTCTTTGACAGTTCGTATTCAAATGAATGTATCTCCCGGAAATCGTGATCTATTTATATGATTTTTTAGGCTGACGTAGTGAGTATATAAGCAAGCAAAAATATTTTTTGGATTTTATGGACCTGAAGTAACCGATTATCATTACTTTTGGATCACCCTCGTAGATAATGTTATTGTACTTATTTATGTATTACAACACAAATAATTACTAGGTATTAGAAATGAATTATTTATTTAACTTTTTATTATGTAAGATATTTATATTATTTTATGATTCTTCAACCCGTGGAGTCGGATTTTGGGACAACTACTTGAGGGATTAAACTCCGTAAAAATGTTGATAGATCTGTGTCTAAAGAATTATCCTCTTGTTGTGTCAATGGTGGTGGCGGTGGCGGCGGGGTGTCGGAGTAGATACTGCTGGAGATACTGAACCCGATGTTGGTGACGTATAAGATTGGGGATCAGAGCTCAACCATTCCCATTCTAATTCCTGAACAACTTGGAATATTCTTCCTTTGCTAAGTGTTGATAATAGGGGATAACCTTTGACCGTCGGTATCAAGCCCTTGAAAAAGCATCGATATGATCACCTTCCTCCTTTTTTTTTGTTATCAATAATATATTTCAGTGAAGCAGAAGCCGAAAGTTCTGATGATGAAAACGAAGGTGTGAGGTCGTTTCTTTCTGCGGACGAGCACAAGCTTGATTTTTTAATGTACTTGTACGTTGAGATAAATTACGTGAAGTTGTAGGTGTATAATTTGCTGGAGTATAATTTAGTACGTTTGTTGGAGTATCATTTAATGGAGCAGTTGGAGTTTCATTTAATGCAGTAGTTGGAGTTTCATTTAATGCAGTAGTTGGAGTTTCATTTATTGCAGTTGGAGTGTTCGTATAATCTTGAGACGTCTCTTCAGATTCATTGTCGTTAGAAATATTTTCGATCACTTCTCTGTCCTCTAATACAACCAAAAATTGTAGCATATCCTCGTATTTATATTTCCTTAATTTTACTGCTGCTTGGCCGCTTTTCAATTGTCTTTTATTTAATTTTTTTAAATTGATCCCTTATGTTCGTCCATCTTGATCTACAAGCGGTAGCTGAAACAAACGATCATAAACATAATATTTTGATAATTTTGTGAATGTCGAGTTAATAGACGTTAAATAGATTAATAAATAGATTAATAGTTAAGTAGACGACCTCCATAGTGAAACGGAAAAACATGCTCGATTTACCATTCGGAAGTCCCCGATTTGAATCTCGTTTGAGCAAGTTGGAAAAATTTTCAGCATTTTAGACGTTTACCTGTATATGTATTTATTATAAAATATTTATTTATTTAATATAGTATTGTTAAGTAAGTATCCTCTAACACAGGTCTCAAACTTAGGTGATTTGTATTCCCTTTATATTTAAAATTAGAAATCTTGTTTTTCAGATACTTGGCAACTGGAGATTCCTACTTGACTATTTCATTCAGTTTTCGGTTGGGTCATACAACCGTCCATGAAATTGTAAACAGCACTTGTCTTGCTATTGTTAATGTACTTCTAAAAAAAGTTATGCCCCAACCGTCAGAAGATAATTGGAAACAGATAGCACATGACTTTGAAATTGTGAGGAAATTCCCTAACTGTATTGGGGCTTTGGATGGAAAGCATTTTGTCATTGAGGCACCATCTAATAGCGGTTCTATATTTTATAACTATAAGAACACTTTTTCCATCGTACTTTTAGCGCTCGTTGACGCGCGTTACAAATTTATTACAGTTAACGTTGGATCATATGGAAGAAATAGTGATGGTGGCATTTTTGCAAAGTCTTCTTTAGGACAACGACTAGAAAATGGAACACTAAATGTACCTGCAGCAAGGCAATTACCTAACTCGGATATTATTACACCATTCGTTATAGTAGCCGATGCGTTTCCTTTAAAACTTATATAATGCTTACCCAGGTAGCCAGATAGTAGGAGATGCTGCTAAGCCACATTTTAATAACAGATTAACGCTAGCACGACGTCTAGTTGAATGTGCTTTTGGTATTTTAGCACAAAGATTCAGATTGTTTTTTAGAAGAATCAAAATGGCACCAAAAAATGTTGATAATATTATATTAGCGACTTGCATACTTCATAACTTTTTACGCAGCAAAAATGACATGGCTTTCACACCACGTTATACAGAACAATCTGTATCAGAATTAAGGCGGTCTATTCTTAATCCACTAGGACCACAACATCACAGACAATATACTAACGATGCATTTGCGGTCAGACAAAATTTTAAGAACTACTTTTCATCACCATCCGGATATTTTAATTACAGTTGGTTATAGGATTTATATAGTATTGTTGCAATAAATAAAACTGATACGACATTGAATTTCATGTCAAATGATTTATTTCTAGTGGGGCAGCACTTTCGCATAGATCCTCCTCGTCTAAGTGACAAATAATAAATAAAAAAATCTTAAAAATAAACAAATAATAAACTCCGTTCAAAATGCAGTGATACAAAATGAAAACAAAGAACAAACTTTTTTGATACGACGTCGTGCAGAAGGCCTACTCTCTTTCTCCGAAACGAAACTTCGTTATCGAACGAAATTTAAACGAAGTTTCGTGTCTGACCCTACTCTATATCATTTTCGGACGCGCACGCAAAGTTCGAGTCCATAGACAATTTTCGTGAACGAATGGAACGAACAATGTTATGTATTTTACGAATTTATTAAAATAATCGTGGTTTTTTATGCATATTATTCCAGAAAATCTTATACAATAAATATACAAGTTTTCGAAGAAAATCACAGTGACACTAAAATAACCCTTTCAATGACCGTTAACCGACTAAGTTAAGGTGTACAATAATAACAAACGGTGTTTATAGTATCGTATAACAACCAAACTTATCCGTATTATCACAATGCTGTCAATCATCACTTGGATTTTTGTTTGCATTCTTTGAAAGTTTGAATAGTTTTAAGTTTGTTTCTCAAGCTCAAGTGTAAGACGTAGGTAGAGATTATTCCTGTGTGCTCAAGTGAAGAGTTATTAATATGTTTTGTTTTTTTCTTTGCCTACTTTGCAAACGCGATACACATTCCCTGACAAAGTTTCAATTTCAAGTCGCAGTCTTCATATGGGCGTCCTTTGGTCCACAAAGACTTCTATTTGGTTTTATATTCAGAAAGAGTGTAAGTAATGTTAATTGTTTTGCACTTATAATACTTCCATAACATATTTTTTTGTAATAATAGGTACCTATAATTTATTTTCATCTCATCTTTCAGTGTAAAATAATGGCTCCACATACGGGTTCGGCTACTCCTGAACAAATTGATGCACTCCTCAATTTCCTGGACGAGCATAGGATCTTGGGAGATTGAGGAGTCTAGAAGGAAAAGTCCAGGCGAAGAGGCTGTGGGATGAATTGTGCAATACGCTCAATTCCATGGGCGGTTGCACAAAGACAGTTCAGCAGTGGCAAAAGGTAATTCGTAGTAATATAATTAAATGCTTAAGCTATTTATCAGTGAAAAGTGAGTGACAAAGATTTAATATTTACTTTTATTTTGGATAGGTATGGTTTGATAGAAAACATCTGGCCAAAAAAGCTGCTGATTCCCGGAGGTCGGCTTCAATGACTGGAGGTGGTCCATCGGTGGCACCCAACCTCCCATTCGGAATTAAAAGTCTTATCCATAATGGGAGATGGGTTCAGTGACCGCCAAATTGGAGCCAGAGTGCCAGCCACTGAAGTAAGTACCTCATCATTCTTTGGTTTCCTATTTCTAAACTTTGATATGTTCAAATATTTATCTTAATGATATATGATTTTATTTACAAAATTATTTTTCTATGTGAGTATGCTACTTTTTAACCCATCAGGTAAAAATACACAATTTGTATTGTGGTAGACATTAAAATTAATACCACTTAAACATTAAGCATTCAATCTTTATATTCATTTCAGACGAATGAATCCAGACCATCAACCTACAGTCAAGGAAGCCAACTGCAGCAGCAGAGCCTGGACTTGCATGTAGAAGTTGAGGAGTACGCCGACCCAAGCAAAGAAAGCCAGCAGGTCTACTCTAATTCAACGAAAAACGAAATTTCGATCGAAATTGATACACAAGGTATGTATGGATGTATTTGATACATGAAGGTCTTACCACTAAACTACAGTCGAGATTAAAATTACAAGAAAATATTGTTTGTCACAAAAATATACTTATTGATTAAGTATTTACTGCAATGTAACATATTGCAATGTTGTTTTAGCCTCACAATCTGCATGTCCCAGAAGAATACGATCTGCTGCTGGCTCCGATGTCAGCCAGATTGTACCAGTATGAAGATGGACGTGCAGAGAGAGAGACAGTGAGGAACACCGAGCTCGCAGGCATCAGGGCTGCCTTGGAAGAGTTGCGTGACATAGCGAGATTATTTAGAGTTTTTAAGGCAAAATAGGCGTTAGGTTTTAATAAATTTATTTTAGAATACTATTGTTTCTTTTACTATTTTTGAGACTATTTGTACTTTCAGATTAAGAAAGCTAAAATAAGAACTTTATTATTACTGATAGTTGATTATCATGGCCATAATTCGATATAATATAAAGATACTGTTAAGTATTTAAAATCATAGAAGTTATTATTTTCTCTGTATGTGACAAAATATCTGCAATGTCATAGGTAAGATTAAGTAAATATTTGTTGCCATTTATGAACATCTAGGTAGTTAGGATAACGATAAGTAGGTGAAAAAAATAAACAGAACTAATTTTATGCCTAAAAATATTTTAATCTAGGCTGTTACAAGCACTTATGAATGTCAAAGAAGCTACGCCATCGGTTCTCAAACCCTAAGGGAGACCTTGTAACGAGAAGAACCGGCAAGAAACTCGTTAAGGGCTGATTTTTTCTCCTTGTATATTTCATACAGAGTCATCAAATTTGTAAATGACCTTTAAGGTAATGTAATTTTCCATCACAAAATTAAAGTTTACATACAATGGGTAGGTATTGAAATTAATTATCTACACATCGGATAGATAAGAGCAAATAACTTTCAACTAGTTGAGAAATCACTGTCTACTAGGTACCTACTGAAAATTCATACCTAAATAGATAATGTTGTACAATATGCAATATTAACTAAATTCATTAGACATAAAAGTTAACATTAAAAAAAACGCATTGCTTACAATTATAACAAGATAAGAAGAAGTGTATGTTTTAGGTAAGAAGTGAGTGCCATACATTTCAGTAATATTAATTCCTAATCCTATAATATTATAAATGAGAAAGTATGGATTTTGATTGTTACTTAATCACAAATAAACGGCTTAAAATGTGATATGATGATGATGATGATTATCTCCTAAAAAAAAAAAAGTTTGTAATTGAGTTTATTTTAATCTGCTTGCACAATTGTTTGGTTTGAGTTTATCTTACCGGTTCCTTTCTAACATTTGTATTAATGAATTCCTTGCCCTTCGACCTGCCTGTAGAGCTTGAGTAGAAGATGCGGCTGTTTCAAAGGGAACCTGCCTGGTTCTCTCCGATTGGTGTTCCTCTTCAGTCAACTCGACCTTCAATACCAGCCCTTATACATGTTGTAAAACACAGCAGGCTAATATAATTTTAACTGCTGTTTCTGGGCAGTAATGGAGTTCCTAGCTGCCAAAAGACATCTCCATCGACCCTTCACACCAAATGTGCGTTCTATGGTGCAGCGTACGTTTTGGAGTAATTGTACCTTCCCTCTGGAGAGTTCTCAACAGCATTATAAATTGCATCATCACATTACTTATCCTTACAACTGTGTACTGTCAAAGACCGCATTTGTCACGTGTGTGCAACCGGCCCCGGTCGCAACACAGTCAGGGTTTGTGGAGGGCAATTATTTCATTCTAACTGAAATATCTCTAATTGTAATTATAATTATGGATATTTATCAGTAAATTATGACTAAGATAATGATTCTACAAATTTTATTCAATTTATTTATTATTAGTACTAAATTGCACGAATATAGCCCATAATGTAGGTTCCTCTAAATTAGATTGTTTTTATTATTTGTAAAATAAAACAATTAATAGCTTTATATATTATTTTTAACAGAATAAAATACTTAAAACAAAAAATAATACAAACATCACATGTCATCATACATTTATTTTACACACCACTCGTTTTTATAAGCACTAACATCAACCACTCTGGTATCTCAAGTGGCCTTCATATTTCTCAATAATTTAAAAGACTTATTGTATTAGGGTCAAACATTTTATGTTTGCAGTAAGTTGAGCATATCAGCATACAAAATAAATAAACATAGTTCTAAGATAAATATAACTTGAGTAAGAGTTAAACAAATATTGTACTTAAAATGGGCACAAAACACAGTGCTCATTTAAAACTTTTCTTTGGTTTTCAGTACATGCTATCAAAAGAGTGTTATATTTACCAAGATTTACATAGAACAAGGTATCAAATGCAAACAGAAAATAAGTTTTTCTTAGAAATATTTAAGAACAATGTTGATAAAATTGTGAAAAACAACCACTTTAGTCACAGTGAGGTTAGAAAAATATGGATATGGCTTTATTTTCTGTTGTATGTAATACTTTGAAATAACTTTTCTGTGTTTTAGGATAGTGTTTTGAAAGAAAGAAAGAAAGACATTTATTCACCGAAACTATACACATCATGAAATATATTTTATAATTATTTACTTTTATAAATTAAAATATTTCGGTGTCTCATAAATTCTCGTATGTACCTGTATATACATTTAGGGATATACACACATATACATATACAAGACATATTCATACATTCCATATAAAAATAAAATTTAAATAAAATAATAAGTGCAAAATTATGTTATATAAAATAAACGCAACAATAAACTTTGTAAATAAACAATAACAAACAAATTATAATCCTCAACGATGCTGGAAGAAACATTATCTGCTTATCTAAATTCTAGATTCCCACATTGTTTTATTATTCCAGATTCCTACATTGTTATATTCTCACATTGTTTCTGTTTTGTTTTAGTATAGTTTTAATGTGGTAGCTCAGATGGTTAGCACTCGCTGTAAATTTCACAGTACGCGAGAAACCGGTTCGATCCCGCCGGCACCAATGAAATTGTTAATTGCTATTTTAAGTGCTGATTTACCACGTGCTCGGCGGTGAAGGAAAACATCGAGGAAACCTGCATGTCTGAGAAATAGAAAAAATTGAAGGCATGTAGTCGCCACACGCATTGGGGCAGCGCGGCGGACATTTCCTTGCCCTAAAACCCTCTCAGAATGAGAGGAGGCCTATGTTCAGCAGTGGACTTTAATAGGCTGTAACTTTACTTTTTACTTTACTTTTAATGGTGTGTGGTGTGGCTCAAAGCAGGTAATACACATAGGGGACATTGCACGCTTTGCAATAAGCAGTAGTTCTTGCACACGACGCACAAACGTCGCAACCGCTCATGCTGTTTGCCGGCAACAAACTCGTATTGTGCTGGAAATGCCCCTAAAACCAAAGGAGCCACAACTATTTGTGCAGTTGTGTGATGTTATCATTGACCCACCAAAATTTTACGAAAATTTCGGTGGGTAATTTGTGTTGTGATTTTAGTAATGTAAGCGTTTAGAACGCTCACATTCAATAGGCGTCTGAAAAATTTTTTGTACCACACCCGAGTGCGCTTTCGTTCAATCGGGAACATGGCGATCATTTGGTCCTTTCGGTCAACCCCCCCCATACAGATATTATAATCCGATATGATCGAGGGCTTTAGAGTGTCACCACACCTAACAGATGTAAACCATGGTATGTCGAAATAAGAGCTACGCGGTTCTTATCTCTCCACACCACAATATCCACATCCTGCGAGGTGCAACCACACAATTGACCAATCGACATGTCACTTTTTTTTAAATTAGCAATTTCTGTGGGAACATACTGACGATTTGTTCGAAGCGTTCCCGCAGTCAAAGCCCGAACTTTCAATTCTCGCGCAAGAGCTGGGGAATTGTAAAAATTATCCATCCAGATAGTATGGCCTTTATGTTCAAGACCATTTAAAAGCCTGATCACTAGGGAGGGGATAATTCCAGAAATTGGACCTTCTTGTGGATTCGAGGAATCGTCTTGCCCTGCGTGGACTTCAAAACGCACAAGTAACCAGCCTTATTTTTATAAACTGATTTATGTCTAACCAGCCCTTCCACATAGTTAGACTCTCGTCCAAAGCTACATTTTGGGACATATTATATAGTTGTGGGAATCTGGAATTAAGGTGGTCTATTATAGGTTTAATTTAAACAATTTGGCCTCGGAACGCGTCATCAATTCCGAGTTACAACTATCATTATCTTGAAAGTGGAGACATTTGCTCAACAGCACGAAACGGTCATATTTCATCGACGCTGAGAACCCGGGTGAACTGAAAATGTCCTCAGTCTTATTCCAGTACTTTCGAGACGTGATTTGACTATAATTCCAGTGGCCAAAATTATAGCCAAATACACGTATAGTTCATCGACGTCGGTGGGCTGCCACTTGGTAATACGGCTGTTAGGGCATATGGAACCTCCCTCCAGCATGTCCGTTGCCAGTTGTTGGGCATATTTATTTGTTTCACTAGCAATGTGTTCCATTATTTGTCGATCCCAAATAGTAAATGCTTCATATGGGTCGCATGAAACAGTGGGACCGCATTAATGTTGGAGAAAGGTCTCTTCTCAATTCAGGTGGAATTTGAGGTTGCGAGAACGTCTCCAGTTGAACACAAATTTTGATGACGGTTGTAACTCAATTGTGGGTTCGGGATTGGTTGTGGGTTCGGGATCGGGGATATTAGAAATCGGCAGTATGGTCTCGAGCTGCTGCGGCTGCTGCGACTGAGGTGGCCATTGAAACGACAATATCGCATCAGTTACAACATTTTCGTCCTCGTCTTGAAAATAAAATCGTGCAGTTTTGGCACCATTGACATGGTGGTAAGGTCATCGTTCTCCCCTCATGCTCGGAGTCCCACTGCCTGAAAAAAACATCTTAATTACTATATCATTAAAATTATTGATAGAATTCCGTCACATGGTGTAATAAGAAAAATTTCACGTACCATAGTTTGCATTGTGCTTATATCATCATCCTTAAGAGGCTGTCTTGGGCGATATGATGAAGATGAAATTCTGTAAAATATATAGATCAAATCTTACAACTGAGAACAATTCGATCTTAATACGTATTTATTTATGCATGTACTCATAAACACCGTCGCCTTTGTGATCCGGCAGGGAGTCCTCAGTATCTCTGAATATATAAATAGTAAAGTCATAAAAATAATAAAGATAATGTTGATAGGTTTAGAGTAGCCCATATTCTTTTAGTATATGCCAATTTTAGTTTTTACTAATACTACTTTAACCTACAATACTAAAACTAACCTGGGTAGTTTTGCTGCACCGATTACGATTGAATTTGGCGTAGAGGCCCGCTAACGCCACATTCAATGTGCCTGTAATTGTTTTTATATTTAGTTTAACAAAAATTGTTATGTAAAATAAATACATAAAAATGTCAATAATTACAGAGCAGGTGAAGAGGGGCGAGCACACACACAGTGTGGCAGGCGTAGGAGATCTCAGGCAGTGTGGCAGGCGTAGGGGGCTCTCAGGCAATGTGATCGGTTCTGAAGCTGAGCCGCATGTAATCACCCAGGGACGACCATAAACGTTGTGTTCTAAAAACCAAATCATTATCACAAATCGACGCATTATTTTCTACATACATTAATAAAACGGACATAATTAGTAAATATTTACGTCGTCGATGTTGATGCTTGGTTCAGGAAGAATTCGTGGTCGTTTAGAGGTCATGGGTCTCCAGAGCCTGGGTCTCTGAGATATCATTGAGGTGCCACTGAATATCCTAAAATATATTTTGAACATTATATAGGTAGGTATAAATTGTAATAATTATTTTGTGTTAATAAAAAGCCGCTATTACGAGTCAGATGAAGGCCTTGTAAGCCGCCACCACCTCCACCAGGCCGCCCACCACGCGTACGTGGACCAGAGGCCTATGTGCCCCGCGTCCACCTACGCCTCCTCTCTGTCCGCCTCTTGTTGTTGATCTTATACATCGAAAAGCAAGTAAGCACTCAAAACAAAAAAAGCAAATAAAAACACTAAATGGAAATAGCATTAAAAAATCCAAACAGAAAATTCATGGAATAAAAACGATCCTATATAACTTTTCAAAACATTATGAAAAATTAAAACCTGTAGTACATCAGCAAAAACTAACAACCGACTTTAATTTCATCCCATTGGGCGAAGAATATTTTTCAAAAATAAACATCAATAAAAAGTAAAATCGGGTAACAAACGTAAAAATCAGTCAAATTGAGAACTTCCTACTTCTTTGTAAAGTCGGTTGAAAAATTCTAACCCAGGGATATCCATACTATGCTTAGTCCTAAATAGGATCTGTCAAACACTGTCTGTGGTGAGACCGATTCAGTTTGGAAGTACAGTACAACTATTTTAAGAAATAATAACTTTTAGGTATTAATACATGTTTCACACTAAATCTAAGCTATACATTAATTGGGGACTAGTGCATGATATTAAGTAAATATGTTAGACGTGTTTTAATAAAATGAAACAAATCAAAATCATGTTTATAGTTCGACATAGAGTAGGTTTGAAAAAGGCCAAAATTACAAAAACTAAAGTACAGTTTTAATATTATTCATAGAAATTCAACATAACTTACCTTTCCATCGTATTTTCCTCTTTATCAACTTATTTAACAGCTGTTTACCTTTAACACAATTAAACAAGGTGGTTAGACGTACGTGACCGGCGAACTTCTTCTCATAATATTTGACTTTACATGACGTAATCCGGCAAAAGGCGGTCCAATAGCTAACATGCTTAAGCATTATGCTTTCGTAATAAGTTAAAAGAGAAAGATATATGCGATAACCCTAAAATAAGCAAGACGAATGACCACTTATTGGATCCGGCTCCCGGTCGCTTCACAGACGCGCATATTCTGTCAGTAACCGGGACCCGGTCGCCCTCACAGACGAGGATATATATAATGAATATCAAAACTATAAATCAAGACATGCCTAATAGATAAACTGTTTCATCCTGGAGACCTCCAAGTGGTTTCTTATCTCACATTCCCTCCAAATATAAGCGTCGAGTTGCTCCACCATATGAAGCATCAACATTTGTAATTAATAAATCACTGTCACATATCTGAAAAAGAATTTCCATCAATGTAACATAGGATAAAATGGGTAATAAAATAGTGAATGTCATAATAAAACATTAAAATATTGTTCATAAACTTACAACTTGAGTATTAATCGAATGAAAATGTTTTCGATTAAAATATTGTTCCTCGTGCTCCGAAGGCCTCACTATGGCTACATGTGAACAATCGATGCCCACCACAGCGGGTAGCCCATATTTATCATAAAATCTACAATAAGTTTAACGGTCAATACTAGATAGGAAGGTAAGTACTTACTTCCGCTTAATAAGATTCCTTTCATTCCTATTTTGTGGAATCTTATGTGCTTCCTTAGTATGGGGGTGCATTAAGTGCAGTTGTTACCTCTTGTAAACAACGGGACACTGTCTGTTGTGCCATGGGCCCATCCATATTTTGTCCCACTGACCCTGGTAACTTCTCATAAAAGTTCAAAGCAGTAAGTATCTGAAATATTAACACAGATTGAGGCTTATGAACAGTAAAAAAAAAAAGAGAAGGGAGTGTTTAAACAATTTAAACTTACTTTAAGTGTGGGCTCGATTCCATGTCGCCTTTGAGGCCAAAGGCACTATGTCTCAAGGTCAACTCGAATAATTCCCGACTGAGTCTGTATTTCGACAAACTCTAGATCGGGAATATTTGAAATATTTAATTGATTACGCAGGCGGCGCCGGTTCCTTCTACGCTCAATCGTTCTTCACGTAAAGCAGCCGCGATTAAAAGCTGTCTCGTAGCCATTTTAGTTAAATTTTAACAAAATCGACCAAAACGAAAATAAAAGTTAACACTTTGGTTTCGTCAATTTGAGGTTAAAATTACGAACAAGTATCTGTCAAACTTCAATTTTCGTTCGTAACTTTAGTGCAATAGAGTAGGCTTAGAGAATTTAAACGTCAAACTAATTTCGTTTCAACGAAGTTTCGAATCGAATGGAACCATGAATTCAGCGAAATTTCGATCGAAATTTCGTTTTCGTTGAATTAGAGTAGACCTGATTTGAATGAAATCTTGTTTTCTTTCTTTAAGTAGTCTTTCTAATATGATCTAGGTATAAAAATACATTTAGTAAAATATAAAAATGGTTTAGGTTATCTTTTGTTTACATTTTGTAACTGCATTTTGAACAGAGTATACTCGTTATTTGTACGAATAATAGACGAATATTGATTGTATTCCTCATTGTTGTATGTGGTTTAATATATGTATGTGTGTTTACAATTGCAATAAATGATTTACTTTGTTTTATATAGAACCTAAGGAAACGTAACCCTAAAAAACTATATGAGTAATTCTTAAATAAATTGATTAAAATACATACTCACCTGTTTCATTTAATTCATTGCCAATTGTCGTCCATAATGACATTTTGAATTTTGTATCCATATATTTTGATGGGACATGTCATACAACTCCGGATACTTTCGGACTTGTTCAATTAATTTTTCATCATCCACTATCCGCAAAGTCATGGATGGAATAATATTGCAACAAAAGAAACTCAGTTTCCAAAATCTTCTGTAAAACAAACTTGCACGTGCGTGCCTCACTAAACATTCGTCGCTCAGTGCTCGGACGCAGCACGGAAGAATGTTCGGATTGCGACGGACGTGGAGGCGGGCGGGACCGTGCAACAAACGTGGTATTGAAGTGCGTCGAGCGGGCCGGACGGGACACGGATAATGCACTGTGTAATATAAATTGATTCATACAAAATATATGTAACTGATTAAAACCGTGCCCGTCCGCCCCCGCCCCGCAGCTGCTCTAATGAGAATCATCCCTTAATCTTTGTAAGAACACAGGCCCCACGCCCCAGTATGTGTGTACCAATGACACCGGCCCAGACGTTAACTGAGAAACGGTGTTGGAAGGAGTCCACTATACATGCGTGAGGATTTTCGTGCATCCATAAATGTGTGTTGTGTTGATTGTATATCCCTACACGTGTGAATGTACTTTCATCTGTCCAAATTATGTTCCGCTGCCAATTTTCTAATAACCAGCGGCTGAACTGCAAGCGTGGTGCGTAATCGTTTGGAGTCAACTAACTCCTGGCATCTTCTGAGGTGGAATGGATGTTCTTTATCACCACGAAGTGTTCTCCACACATGCATATGACTACATTGAAAGCGTGGCGCTGCTTCTCTGGTACTGGCATGGGAATTAGTAGGAAATAGTCCAGTATTTCGTTTTGCAGACGAGTACGTATACGCACATTGGCTCCCCTGTCGATGGCCGTGTTCGGACGGAACGTTCCGTGGTCGCGAAGCCGTTGAGTAGCAGCTAACATAGTCCTACGGTCTACTCTTGTACCATACCTTTGGTTGAATGTTCTGCAAGCTAAAGCCACATTATCACCACACCGTGCCAAAGTCCTTACCATTTCGGTGAAAATAATTTCAAAAAATAATTATTTCCACTACATGAAGGACTACTACACAAATACAAATTTTAGGCACTTTCTTATCAACTAAATAATATAAATTTTTCAAAAATTATATACCCTATACTCATCATTGTAAAATTGATGATTTCACAATTCTTCTAAAACCTTAACACTATCGTACACATGAAAATAATATTCTGAAACACTATTCCAAGAGGCTACATACTGTGCCCCAAAATATCACTTTAGAGCGACATGGAAGATAGGTTAGCCTTAGACTTTGCAGATAAAAAAAATTCTTAGTAAAAGTTTTAGTTTGCGAGATATCGTAAATTATTTTATTTTCTCAAAATCGCTACTTGAAGTTAGTGATTCTACTGTTGTCGTTAGAAATACCTTGAAAGTTTTTAGTTTTATATATTTTTATTTCTTGAACAGTTGTTCCGTGCGTTGAAAGTAAATTTGCCCCAAAATCTTGTGTATTTTCAAGAAAAAAATGATTGGTGCTACTTTTACCTTTGAAAACTTTTCCAACTTTGATGACCTACCGTGAAAAAATGTACTGACGTAAACTGGTAAATAATTTGTAAAAATCCTCCATTTACTGCAGATTCAGAAAGGGTATAACACTTACATTAATTATTTTTAAAAAAATGTAGAAATTACCATTTTTATCATTAAGGGTAGCGCTAAAGCCGAACTTATTGACTTAGATATGAGATATTTACAAAAAAAAATGGATTTTTTTGAATCAACGTATTTATTAAAGCAAATGCTCGAATTGTTTGCCTCAAGTTCGAAAACATAATCTACATCTTTTGATAAAATTATTTTTTAATCTTCTTTAACTTATTTGCGATATCTCTTGAGCCGCTAAGTTTATTCGGTTACGGAGTTCCCTTTCGTTGTGAATTGGCTTTAGGTACACTTTATCCTTGAGACAACCCAAATAAAAAAAATCCAAAGGATTTAAGTCAGGATATCTCGGGGGCCATAAGATTGGCCCCAATCGCCCAATCCACCTTCTTGGAAACCTATCGTCAAGATAGGCTCGAACATCTCGAGCGTAATATGCTGGGCATCCGTCGTTTTGGTACCACATCGTTGCCCGTGTTTGTAGTGGCACATCCTCTAGGAGCGTTGGCAATTGGTGTTGAAGAAATGCCAAATAGTTTTCACCATTTAATGTCGGAGGTAGCTCTACTGGTCCTAATATTGAACCATTGAAGATTTCTGTCCATAAATTGATTTTAAACATGTATTGTGAACGGTCTTCTCTGGTTTCTTGCGGGTTTTCTAACTGCCAACTATGAATATTATGCAGGTTAAAGTATCCGTCCCTTCTGCACTAAGACTCATCAGTCCACAAAACTTTATGAAAAAAGTCTGGGCAGAGACGTCGAACCGGATATACCGATGGTCTGAAAGCGTCTCCACCTCTACGGCGACTCGCCAGTCGCGGACTCGGCTGGCGACAGAGGGGCTAGCGAGCGAGACGTCCACTATCGACCCGCCCCGCTGCCGCACGCACGTGTATTCCGAACCCCGATTCAGGACGACCAGACCAGTCGTCACCGTCCACTCTTCTAGCACCTCGCCCCGGTCAGGTGACCAGAGATCCCACGCCGATGACTTGGCGTCGAGATCTCCGAGCACCAGAACGGGACGAGGCTGATAGCGGCCCGACGGCGCCCAACTCGACAAGGAAATCAAAGTCGGCGAGACTCTTGTTGGGGAGAAATACGCCCTACAATAACGATGCCGCCCGAGACCGCAGCAACCCAGACGCGGCCCCGAGACGGGTCGATCAGAGTCTCAATAATGGCCACCAAACCGTCAGCGCATCCCAACCAGTTGTCACGGGCGGGAATGAAGTACGGTTCGGCGACCACAGCCACGTGAATCGACCACTCTGCCATGCTCTGGAGTAGGAGATCCTGAGCTCTGGCACAGTGGTTGATGTTGCCCTGGAGAAAATGGAATTGTGCCGTTACTGACATTCCATTCCCTCGGCAACGGTCCTGGGCCGGGAGTCGGCCGCGGAGCTGCTAGCCTGCGGGAGCAACGAGGTTAACCCGGCAGGCTTAGTGCTCCTCTTCTTTTCCTTTTCTTTTGGCCTTGCTGGCAGGCGCTCCACAGGCCCTCCGCCTACTCTGTGCTCTGCTGGCCTTCCCGCAGCAGAACAAAGGCTGCAGTTAAGAGCCGCGGTGCACAGGGCCGCCTTGTGGCCAGGCTGGCCGCAGCGATAACAGAGGTCACTACGGTCAACCTCGCCGGTGCACTTCGCCCGGACGTGCCCTTTTTCCAGGCACCGGAAGCACCGCAAAGCCCGGGGCTGTAGTAGCTTGGTCCTTGCCACCACCCAGCCCACCAGCAATCTGCCGCTATCGGCGATCTTCTTCGCCGACGCTACAGGGCACCGAACCCAGACCGCGCCGAGTCCGGTGGCGTCGGTGCGTATATCGCCAGCCCACACATTGTCCGGCGGACACTCCGCTTCTGGCAACGGCCGTCACCACCTCCTCAGAGTTCACGGAGTCGTCCAGGCCAGCAATCCGCACCTCTGCGGTTTTCATTGGTCTGGAGACCCGGACGTCCTCAGGGTTGATGACCTCCCTCATCTTGGCGGCCAGTGCGTCCGCCTTTTCGGCACTGCCGCTCACAGTACCAGCCACCTCGAACAGCCGCGCACCCGTGGCAGCCTGCTTGAGGGTGACGGACTGAAGGCCAAGATCTGATAATTTGATCTTAGCCTTGGCCTCGGCGATGACCGACTGGTACGTCACGCCACGCTCCACAGCTCCGGGCTGCAACGTTAGCGTCACAGCATTGGACCGCGGAACATGCACAGCCGGTCTCTTGCGACCGCCTTTGGCAGTCCGCCGCGCAGGTTTAGGAGCCGTCTTTGCGGTTCCACCTGGGGCGCATGCAGCTGCTGCGGCCTTGGCGGCTTTGCGGGCCTTCTTGCGGCCCACGACTTTCGCCCAGGTCTCACCCTTAGACCCGGCAGTCGTGGGCTGGTCGCTCGGAGGAGCTCCCTCCGCGGGCTTTTTGTTACCCTCCGCGGGCTTCCTCTTTTGAGGCGCAAGTCTCGGCGGCTCCTCAGTCCTTCGCATGTCAGCCGCTAAAGGCGGACGGAGGATTTCCGCCGGGAGACGCCGAGAAATTGCCTCCAGCCGAGCGTTAACCATGCTCCCGCACTGGAGCATGCAGAGCCGGACAATGCGCTCGACCTTTTCGTCGGTACGAGGGCTTGCCGGTCGCAGTGCGGGAGTCGGGGCCACTACAGGTGCGGCATCGGTGGACGTGCGTCGCTGCTGCTGCTCGCTTAGCGCACCAACTTGCCGCCGGAGGTCCTCCAGGTCATTTCTGAGGCGGCTGTTCCTCCTGCAACTTTGCGACCTCGTCAGAGGCCGTCCTGTTGAGGAGGATGCCAACCGCCTCCCTGATATCAGCGGCAGCCTCCTCTAAGCCACGGGTGAACGTTCCTTTCAGGCTGCCGGACTTGGTGGCAACCTTCAGGACTAAGTCCACCCCATCCAGAGCCAGCTGGCTCAAGGCCACCGCAGATGGCTCTCCCCCTTCCGCTGCAAGAGCAGCTCGTCGCTCGCGAGCGCGTCGGGCCATTTCCGATACTTCGTCGGCCGCGACGGCTTTGCGCTGCTCCCTCTTGGCGGCGTTGAGCTCCGCCTTTGAGCTCCCCAGCGAGGCACAGCTTTCACCGCCATTGCCAGGGTCCTCCGTAGTGAACCCCATGTCACTTTCTGCTTCACTAGCCGCCGAGGTATTGGAGCACACGAACCGTCCGTGCTTAGCCCTCCGCGGCTGCGAAGCACTCGTCCCTCTCGATGCCTGCCGACCCCTCCCCGAAGTCGGCAACTTGGGGGTCGGCAGGCCTTCCTCATCTGAAGACCGGCACACTGGACGTTTCTTAGCGGAAGACGTCCCACGCGACCGATTTCCACCGCTTCTTGTATCCGATCCAGCCTGCTTTTCGACCTCTACTGTTTTTAAGTATTAATCTCTTTCCATTTTTATCCCACGAGTTTGGAGGAAATAACAGTCCATCCGAGCAGCGTCTCCTTTGCCCGGATAAGCCTATGCGTAACCCGTCAAGGGTGTCGGTCGGTACCCCGACGGGGGCAACGCTAACGACTGAACATTTACCCATCAGCCATGCAGCTCCTCACGGCGTGCCACGCTTGAGCTTCGGGTGATTTTAAAGAGGTTATATCATCCGACTCCAGGCGGTTAAGCCAAGAGCCCCGGCCCTTAGGCGCCGCGAGACGTGATCCACGACACGCCAGAGGATTCCGAGGTTCGAACGGTGGCAGAGTCGATACGGGTTCTTCCCATGCCTGCCCAGAGATCGGGTGAGAGAACACTGACCCATTCAGTTTCTTTTTACAGGGTGAGGTCCTGAAAATCCCGCGATTACGGGTTGCCCGGAGTCGGCAAAAGCCGAGTGCACCTGGTACTCACCGCGCATGTCACATTCTCTGTTCCTCTCAACGGAGATGATACAGGAAGCAACTAGTAGGCCGGCCTCCATTATCCAAACAAGCCTCACCCAGCCAGTTTTGGTCCGCGACGGTTTCCCGCTACCACCATATTCTGAGTGGCGTTCCCTATCCGCCACTTAGACGCGCCGATGGGAGCTCTGGCAACTCCACACGGGAAACTTAACCTAACTTGACCTCACTTTATATTGATAAACTTAACTCAACTTAACCTAATAAAATAAAATTATATTTGTTAAACATTTATAAACTTAAATTGTATACTCCACAATTTTCCCATGCGTGCGGCGGTATCTTCGTATATTCCATAATTTGCACTCTAAATTCATATGTCATTGTTCTTTCTTCTATCGCTTTTCTTGCCATTGGTACTTTACAGCATGTCTATTGGATAATTGCAAGTATATAATATACATTTTGTATGTCACATCTATCCTTGTATTTTACATCAGTTGACATTGGTAATCCTGATGCCAACAATTTCCACTGTTCAGTCTTGGCTGTTTCGCTTCAGGTGGGCCGCCTTCATTTCCATGTGTATTTTTCTCCTTCGGTACATTCAGCCTCGTACATCTTCTTTGTCCATTTATTGATGCCGTCCATTCCACATGAATGACTGGCGCATTGACAAGTTTCAACAAGTTCGTCGCTGAGAATGTCTTGTACGACTTGACGACCATTGCGGAATAAAGATACTTGCGTATACGGCAGTTAATGCTTGAATTTTTGTAGTTTTAAATTAGTTATACTAATTCCGGAAGAATATTGTGGTTACAGTACAAATCCACGAACGCACACAGTCGCACACGGTGTAGGTATGAGGGTTGTTAGCCTAGTAGGCATTGGCTCGCATTCGAGACGAGTTAACGCCGCCGCCGTTTGACACAACTATAGGTATTAGTGCCGAAAGCCGACAATACACGATTGTTTACGTTAAAGAAATACCTACCTATGAACATTAACCGATGTCCTAACTCTGAGCATCGAGTTGTTTATTTTAAGTCTAGTAAACATTTGATTGATCTTTCCATCACACTTTTCAGGCTTTGGACTGTCGACTCTGTATAATTTTGTTTATTGATTATGATACAATGTCAATAGGCAATATTTACTTGTTACAAAATGTTATGCATTAGCATAACATTTTAATTGTAAGTGTAAATAATAACGAACTCCTAAAAATAAGAGGCGATACGACAACAGAAACAGAAAAGTTTACAATATTATGTTGAACAATTAACTGTGACTAAAATAATTAAAGAAAAATCTTGGTGGGGATCAACTCATTTCACATGGGTTATTATCATCCATATATTCCTTTTATTAACCTAAATAATGACA